>JAJJMA010036743.1:51962-75425 GCA_023529015.1 Papaver nudicaule
GATGATATACTAAGGTTATTGTTGGAACTTGAAAGTATGGTGTCATATATAAAATCTTATTCTATCTTAACCTAACAAAACTTCCTTAAATTTCTTGTTCATGATACAATCGTGATAGGGTGCACGCTAAGTGATCGCGGGAGGCGCGATCACTGTGAACAGTGCCAATTGGGGCAGGAAAATGGCGGCCCCAGATTAGGAGGGGGCGACCCCAATTAGCAGGGGAGGCCCCAATTGGTACTGTTCACAGTCACGGTTCACAGTGATCGCGCCTCCCGCGATCACTTAGCGTGCATTCTATCTTTTTCGTTCATGATATCTCTTATTCTTGATCTCTGATATAAAGGATACACAACTAAACCTTAATCAAAACAATTATATTTTTATGAATTCTCTTTTATGTTCTTAGTTCTTGATGTAATCCAAAGAAACAAAGAATTATATCTAGGGGTGCAATTAAATCGATTAATGGAAGAAGAGGAAAAAGAGCTAAAGAAGAAAGCAAATCTTATAGTAATGGCGGATTCTCTGTCTATTCTCCTCTACTAGAGATCAAACAAGATATCAAAACAGAAATTAAATCGGATTCATAAAATCAAACAGATCTTTCTCCTCCCTCTGGGTTTTGTTTTGATTTTGTTTTAGATGATGGGTTTTTGAGTGAAGTTTCAGGGAACAGAAGTGAAGTTTCAGAGAGAAATTCTTACGGATTATAATAAATTTCATGTAATTTATTTCTGATGATTCTTATGGTTTTGTAATAGATTCAAAAATTTTATTTCTGGCTTGGGTTTTTTAGATCTGATGATTATCTAATAATTTTATATAAATCATTTATGGGTTTCTGTATAGGTTTTGATGGATATGGAAGAATTATATGTGGATGTTTTGTTGATTTCTCCCTCTCGTCGGATTGATTTCATTCTGTGCAGTTAATTTTGATACTTTTTTTTTTTTGTATTTTTTTTTTTTAATAATGAGAAAGGACTTGAATCCGCGGATAATCCGCGTCCAAACCGTATAATCCGCTAATCCGCGGATGTCAAATCCGCGGGTAATGGGTGCGGACACGGTTGAATTTTCCAATCCGCACCATTTGACGGTTTGGACGTAGGTGACCCCTAATCCGCAACCGTCCATCCGTTGCTCACCCCTAACCATTACCCAAGGTTGTTAAATCGTGAATCGTAGAGTGAATCATTTTTTCATTTTTTATGAATCGAATCGTATATTGAATCGTGAATCGAGATTCATGGTAGTTTATGAATTGTAAATATTCAACAAATATATCATATATATTTCTTTAAAATTGTCTTCAATGCATCAATAATTAAAAAAGTTATAACAATTTCAATTTATAATTAAATATAACTCTTTTCAGTACCAAAACAAGCAGTCTGAAGGTCTTTTTTTTTGAAACCCCGATCTTTTTTCATACTTAGACAAGTATCTGACTTGGTTATTGAAGTCATGAATCGTAGACTAAAGTCAAAAACCACGATTCAGTGGAAGAAAGATTCACGAATGGGATTCGTATCGTTCTAGGAAAAACGTAGAGTGAATCGTAGGAGTCGAATCGCGAATTGTAAGATACTAAATACCTTGCCATTACCATCGACACACACAAGGCCCAGTTGCATAAATCTCTCACGTGCTAATCTCTCACGTAACTAATCTCTCACGTAAGTATTAGTGACCTAGGATTCGTAGACTGTAAGTTTCGAAGTTAATTATTTTGATCGGTAAGAAACCTAGGTAATACAAACAAAAAGTTTTTGAGACACATTGACTTACCATTTGACACCACTAATCCTCCTTTAGACAAACAAAAAGTTTACCTCCAGTGCCACTACTAGTAAACAGATTTTTTTCGGGTCAATTTAGGCAGTAAAACCCGACTGGGAGGATCGCCGGTGGGTAACAGGAAAGGTGTGCCTCATTTTGAATGGCACCCAGCAAGTTACCTAATTTTTAGTCTTCCAAATTGTTATGATAAAACTTGAGTCCAAAGTGTTTCTCATTATGGTCGTATGAATCGAGAAGTTATAAGCAATTCCAATCCCATGAGCAGAAGATCTTCATAAGAACTATGTTCTAGGTGTGACTTCCATAACAAACTAATTGGTCACTGAAAATTGATTTCATACCGCTTGTAATTATGTTCATTTATGTAGCATGTCGTTTTGTGTTTGCTATTTAGCATATTTGTGCAACAAATTTATCACAACAGGATTTTGGAAGGAAAAATGCAACAAAAAACTAAGACAAAAACAAAATACTGTATGAGTGATATATTGGGTGAAACTAAAGAGAGAATATGTATCAAACAAAACTGTTGAAAGCAGGGACGGAGCCAGAACTTTGGTTTAAGGGGGACAAATGTATATATAGAAAGCTATAATTGGGATTCGGCCACGCGGTCGAAGGATGCCAATTTTTTTTTTTCCTTCAATTAATTGTATTTTGAGTTGTAAACGCTTTGAAATGTATATGGAACCGCAAGAACTCCTTGAGTAAACAATATAGATGCTCTCGAAGAGACTATCTTTTGCAAAACTCTCTAATTTTTTTCAAGAAAAAAAACTTATTTCTTTGCTATGTAGAATGTTGGCAATTAAGGTAAAAATACAAAATCAACCTTATTTTTACCAAATTCTTCCACAAATTTGTCCCCTATATAGTAAATATATCAAAATACCAAGCCTATATATGTAATATCACAAATTCTACTGTCCCCACTAGACCCTTAATAGGTCCGTCACCGGTTGAAAGTGCCAAACAACCAAAACTGGAGTGATCTTCGATTTGTGATTCTCACTGCATTACTTGAAGTCGGATAATCTAAATTTCGAGACACCCAATGAATACATGCACGAACCCTATTCATTTCATGGCTTCGCAAATGTCAAGAAAGAAAGAAATGTCTTTTTGATCGAAACTTAACTACATTCCCAAGACACACATATTTTTATCAAGCGGTTCGAGGAAAGATGATAAGAGCATCTCCAATAGTGGGTGGAGGTCTTAATTTTTAATGCCACCTAAGATCTAAGACCCAATATTCTTAAAAATGAATCTCCAATAGTGGGGTTTTTGAGTTTAGGAATGATGACATGGACTACAAAAGGTGTTAGAGAAAGTCTTAACTAGACTTTCGGGAAGACCCTCAATTTTAATTTTTTTCTTTTAATAATTATTTTAGATTAAATTAAATGGTTAAGATCTTATCCACATAAGATATCTTAAAGGTTATAACACCCACTGTTGGAGATAGTTTACTAGTTTTAGGTTAACGCACATAAACTCTTCAAAATAAAGGGTCTAAATAAGACCTCCGCATAGGAATTTTTCCACCCACTGTTGGAGATGCTCTAAGGGAGTGTCACCATCGTCCGCGGTTTTCAATTTATTTTACACAAGTTCGTAGAGTGTTCAGAAATTATCCACAACTTTGTAATTTAGAATTTAAAGACTCTTGTATTACCTATAGATAGAGGTGTAAATTGTGCCATGCCAGCACGTTAATGGCACAGCACAGCACGCTAAAATTTGGGCACAGCACAGCACGGCACGCGACAAAGCACAGCACAGGCACAGGCACAACACGCTAGCTTAGTGTGATGTGCCGAGCTTGACTAATCGGCAGCACGGCACAGCACAGCACGTGGCACGAACAAGCACGCGGCACAGCACATCACGCGATAAAGCACAACACAGCACGCTGCACGGCTAAGCACGGCACAAAACGTGTAAAGCACGGCACAGTGCACTACATTACATGTGTATTTCACACAAAAATGAAATCTACCTAGTTATTACCATTATATTTTTGTTATTTTGATTAAATTTATTACAATACATAATATCTAATTTTATCAAGTGATAAAAAGTATATTTAGAAATGTAATTGATGTTGTAAGTGTGTCTATTTAACATTCATTTGGTAGAAAAACAAATAACGATACAATTGTTCTAACATAAAATTCAACTTATGTTTTTTCTTTGTTAATAAAGTTGTATATTATGCAATATATAATATTAAATACAAAATTTTAATTAATTTTTTCAAAATTTATTATAATTAACTTGATAATTTATAAGATTATATGCTATTTAAATATATTTAAAAAAACATTTTTTAGGAAGACGTAAATTTAGTGTGCTAGCACTGCACGGCACGGCACATCATGCTTATTCGTGTGCCATGCCCGTGTGCCATGCCGTGCTTTGTTTTTGACTAAAAAAGCACAGCACGGCACAACACGTTAAAATTGTTGGCACAGCACAGCACGGCACATGGCACGTAAAAGCACGCCTTCGTGTGCCATGTGCCATGCCGTGCCGGCACATTTTACACCTCTACCTATAGAATTTTATTTGGCCGTCACTACACCAAATGGCGTTTTATAGTGCACGCAACAAACTCTAATTACCCCTGAAAATTCTTCAGAGAGATGCAAATTATTTCGAAAATAAATGGTCGTAAACAAAGTACACTTATGCCGAGAGGTTATGCATGGTTTATCTGGAGCTCACACTAATGTTATGACACGCATCGACAACATGATAACTAATCAAATTTTTATTTTTTATGATTTGTCTTGTTTTACTCGCACCTACATAAATGTACTATTTTCTTATGAAATAATGTTTGTTTACAGAGTTGATTTTTGTGGGAAACCAACCGGAGAATCAAGAAATAATTACGGATCAAAACAAATAAAATGTTGGAGAAAACTAATCAAATTACAACTAGATTGTATTGCGAGCAGGAGGAGTGTATGTAAGCATTATCTTCAAACATGAATATGCCGCAACCAGTGTAACCAATGTTCTTAAACTCTCTAGTATTGATTATTATTCATAAGGTGTAACGAATAGTGAGAAAATGAAAACAGAGATGTGAGTGTGGGCACTTCTGCTAGCTAGAAGTGTAGTCCATTAAGGATTACTACAATGGCAACAAACACGTGAAATTTCTATTTCGAAAATCTTGTTTAATATGATAGTTTTTGGAACCCGTTTGACAATCCGAAGGTTGAAGATACCGATCTCAAAAAATAAAAAGCAAAATTGACTTCGCAAAATAGATACTTCTTCTTTCATTATTATAAAGTCGGAATTTTGAATTTTGTTTGTCTACTTAAACATGCGATTCCTAATCCCATAATTTATCAAATATACCTTTGTAGTTGTGTTTGCTTTTTAGATGTATTTCAGATGACAAATTACTTTTTAATAAGTAGTAAAATTAATCTACAAAATAATTTTATGGTTTAGCTAAAACATTCTCTTAACCTCAACAACTTTATTTTTTTATTTTATTTCACTCATAGGTTTAACCTCGACATTTGTGCTATTGTATTCTATTTTTATGAAAGTATTATCAATGTAATAGTAACAACCAACTATTTTACCTATGGTTTGTTGTGATGTACACATAAAATATTTGATAAATGAAAAAGGGATGGTATACCATTCCAATTAACCAGTTATGATACTGCTTGATCAAATTTGTGTGGACAACTTTTTTTTATGTTTTACTGCTCCTCACATTTTTGTTTACCATCTTTAATTAACTTAACAACACAAACACCATGTGACGCAACCATGGGAACGAATGGACTGAACGTAATCTAGAGTCGTTCCATACGCCATCAAATCTAGTCTAGTCGATAGATACGACATCGTACAGCCACGTGTCAATCACTAGTCATCCATAAAGTTTTACTTACGTGTAAAATACTTCCATCCAATTTTCGTGTCGCCCCCAAACTCACCTCATCAAAAATTCAATGCTAAATAAACGAGCTCTTTTCTACACGAGTTGACAGAGCCGATTTTATGCACACTTTTTAGGCGAGAGTGTCTGCAAAACATTTCAAATTCGTCCGTTCATTCAACTAGTGCTACATCATTTTTTAACATAAACAAAATTTTAAACGACTCTGTCTCTGAATTACCCCAAAACTTCATAGAAATATGAAATGATATTTTGGTGGGACAAAAACAACGAAAAAGGTCACACTACTATTGTTACACACGTAAACAATATGCATGATCATACTTTCATTTACCGGGTGTCTATCAAAGAAAACAAATTCGTAGGACATTGCAATGAAAATTTCTTGAGCAATTTCTTTCTTTGCATTAGGCCATATTGTATTCTATTGATCTATAAAGTTTTTTTTGTGAATCCTCAAATCAAATTTACCGAGGTTAGCAATTGGGAAAAGAAAATTTGTCATCAGTGGAATCAAATGAAATGTTGGAGAAAACTAACGAATCTATGGTTAGGTCATATGTGGAATACCGAAGGTACCACAAGACATATAATCCAGTTTTATGGTGATTTATTCTTAGCATCTACAAAAGTCTTCCAAAAGAAAATTGAACACATTTAAGTCTAGTTCGATGGGATGGAGTTGCCGACTTGCTGATTGGATTCATTATTTTTAGTGTCTACCAGAAAAAATCCAGAGCAAGTTGGGAAAACAAAGAACATTTTAATAATACAGACGAACGAATCTTTGGGAGAGTGATAATTTAATAATGCGGTTAGTCTATTAAGTACTTTGTTTTTCTTTCTGAAAACCGATTTCATTTTATTTAATAATTCAAATAATAATTACAAGTATATCAAGAATCGAAGTAGAACTAAAACAACACACATATAACGTCAGAAGATCAAAAATTCTACCAAGGGAAAGAGTAGGGATTTCCAAAAATCATAATCAAACATTGTTAAGTTGGGATTTCCAAAAATCATAATCAAATTATTAACCGCAGGATCTTAGAGTGCCCATATCATATGGGACTAATAATTTCAATACGCCCCCTTACGTATAATCTCGTTGGGTATAACGCCATATTATATTCAATTGTGAGCATCCAACTCATAATCAATTGGCAATGAGTGAAGTGGCCCATAAAATTATTAACTGCGGGATCTTAGAGTGCCCATACAATGTGGGACTAATAATCTCAACACAAATTAATTGGTCATCGAAAGATAAGGTGCCTTCAGGAAATCCAGTGGGTATGACAATGGCCCAAAAATATTGCTAACCAATTGGGCCAGCCCAGCAACAACAAGATACCGTTAAGCCCATCTTTTGATCCTAATTGCGGTAATCTGGCTAGTTTCTTAAACAAGTCATACATCCTTTTGTGAATTCCTTGAAAATCATGAGGAGGCAAACATAGATATTCACATTTCATTGATCGATGGAGTTCCTATAGCTGACGTTAACTACACTCACAAAAAAATAAAAAAGAGATTTACAGAACAAGGGAATTGCTGTATGGCCATCAGTGGTGATTCCAAATACTAATGACAGCATTTGGCCAAGTACTAGAACAAGGGAATTGCTGTATGGCATGTCTCTTTGGATATTGTTGTCAAAGTAAAGAAGGTACCAATTCCACTTCTGGCAAAAGTTTAAAGTACGGGTCACTGGGATACTGTAAGCCTAATTAAGTAACATTTAGACTGGGCGGCTAACCGTGTTGCCGCGCCTGGTTTAGCCACTGCATTAGTGCATATGCCCACAATTATGTTGCAGGTTAGATAGACTTGCCATATTTCGGTAACCTTTTAGAATGCAGTTGGGAGACAATTGACTTAAGCAAGAACTGAAAAGGGAAATCAAGAAGAAAAAAAATATCAGAAATTTGACATAAATGGAAAAAAAGGAAAGTGTAGATGGATAAGATCAGATCATCCAGAACACCTTAAAGTGAACTTTGTTCTCTGTAACAAGGGAATATTCATTGAAGGTCCAAGACTTTGGAGTAGGTAATTATATTAAGTTTCGCTAAATATGGTATAGGTTATCTAGATCATAGAGAAGTTAAGGAAACAACTGCCATAAATTTATCTGTCTGCTCAAGTTATAGCAATGGTGGTAAGTCAGTGGATGTCATCATCCAAATCATCAATGCAACTACGAACTTATCCAAACATTACTTGAAGTCTATAAATACATGATCAAATTCATCAACCAACACCACACTTAACTTCGCTTGCTTGCTTGTTATAATCTCATCTAGTTTGTGCTAAGAAACTTTCGTCTCGTTTGCTCACAACTTTCATCAAGTTGAAGTGTAGTTCTTTTCATCTCTTTTGTGATCAACAAAATTCATGGATAAAGTGGAGGGTTCTACTTCTACCGGAAATAATCGATTACCACCTTCGAAGCTAATCCCAATTCTCTGCATTGATGGTGGAGGTGTAAGAGGAATCATCCCAAGTAAAATTCTAGCATTCCTTGAAGCACAAATACAGGTATATAGCAATTTTACTGCCTAATCTCTGTCTCTATTTGTGTATTTCCATTTCGATTTTATGATCATGTGTAGCTAATTAATTATGAATTTTGTCGTGCAATTTTCTCTAGGAATTGGATGGTAAGGATGCTAGGCTTGCGGATTATTTCGATATAATCAGTGGGACAAGTACTGGAGGACTTGTGGCAGCAATGCTAACTGCACCGGATGCACACAACCGGCCGTTGTTTGCCGCAGACGAAATCACTCAATTCTACCTCGACCACTGCTCCAAAATCTTCCCACAACCCAATCCGTACGTACTTGCCAGTTTCAAAGATTGTTAATTTTGTTTGGTTACGCATTTTTGTCGATAACAATATGTTCTTATAGACTGGTGTTTCTGAATTTGCAGTGGGTTTTTCGAACATGCCAAAAAATGGATACATGACATGGTTGGTGGACCAAAGTACGACGGCAAATATCTTCACACTCTTGTCAGGGAATTACTCGGAGAAACCCGATTGCATCAAACGTTAACTTCGGTTGTCATTCCGGCTTATGATATCAAACAAAGACACACGTATATCTTCTCTACCGCAAAAGCTAAAACGATAGAGGATCCATTGCTTTCGGATGTCTGCATTAGTACTTCTGCTGCTCCAACTTACTTTCCTCCTCACCGTTTCCATGTGAATGCCAGTGTCAATGGAAAAGAAGAAATTCGAGAGTTTAATCTCATTGACGGTGGGGTGGCTGCTAATAACCCGGTAAGTCATTACTTCATACTTGCACTAAAATAATTGATTCCGCTCTAGTAATTGAAGTGTAATTTGATCGACAATTCTCTCTTTGTTTACAGACAACACTTCCGTACGGATTGCTCCCTGACGTCTGCAAGGGAAATCCAGATTTCTTCAGCAAGGGAAAGGGTAAAGTACTAATATTGTCCTTAGGGACAGGATCATCGACCATAGTAGAGGCGGAAAAACAGAAACTAACGGCTGATGTTGCAGCTAATTGGGGAACTTTGGGATGGGTGCGCAATACCAATGCACTCACTGACGTATTCTCATCGGCAGAATCTGACATGGCTCATTACGACAATGCAGCTATCTTAGGTTTGTCTAAACTTTGGCTTGGTGATAATCAAATGGAGTTCTTCAGAATCCAACATAACTTCGCAAAGAATGATAACAGTGCACTGTCTTCAATGGACATAGCTACAAAAGAAAATCTAGATAGTCTTGTCAGAGTCGGCGAAGAATTGCTAAAGAAGCCTGTTACACAAGTGAGTGTAAACACCGGTGCACTTGAACCTGTAATTCATGAAAATCTCGGCCGTGAAGAAACTAATGAAGAAGCTCTTGTCAGATTCGCTAAGCTACTGTCAAGTGAAAGAAAGGATCGACTTAAGAGAAAAGACCACGGCGGCATCTCGGAGGAGCTGCCAGTTTAGCATCAAGCAACCTCTAGTCTCGTAGTATATTGTTACAGTACTCAGATTCGTGTACATACTGTATATTGTATCTACTTTCTTAGTGTACATATTTTGCTTCATTTATCATATTTTATCATTATTCATGACTTTATATATCAAGTTGTTTCTCGGAAACACGTATGTAAATATGATTTGATCTAGTCTGCCAATGTCATCCATCAATAAATTGCATATTATTAACTCAGCAATAACATTTTATTTGCCTAATTTTGGGTTGTGTTTCTACTTTCTACATGCTTACTTTCCAGGAGGGGCATATGACACTGTGTCGAAAATTTGTTAATGCACACCATTTATGGTTAAGGGCACACCATTTTGCCATTTCTCCCCCCAATATATAAACACCCATTTCTCTGCCAGCCCCACATTCTCACGAACTCCACCATCACTCACATTTCTCCCAACAATGACCACCGCCACCCCAACCACCACCTTCAACAACCGCTCACCACCATCACTTGCTGCCTTAATCCAAACCCATCACTCTCATTTCAACAACAATCTCTCTTTGAAATCCAAAACCCCAATAAATTTTGAACTTTCAGTCAATCCCACCTCTACCCCAACAGTACTTGGTCTGTTGAGGAAGAGGAGGTCGGTGAAATATTACTGGAATGAGAGCTTTGGGAGAGGGCCAAAGCCTGCACAAGGAATGACTGCTTTAGATTACAGCAACAGATTTGGATGGTGGGTTTGGTTGGCTGTCATGGCTTCTTCAACACCTCAAAACGGCTGGCAAGAATTCAGAACTATTTTTGATTCTCATCATTCCTTTTGCATTTATTCCAATTCCAAGTACATGTCAGCTTCTTGTGTTTTGTCTCATCAATGTTCATTTCATCAACGTTAGTTCCATGGGTTCCTTCTCAAAATTCAGGGGTGCATTATTCAGTGTATCCATCGATAAGACCGTCAGGTCTTGTATTAGTAGACACGCATTGAGAACATGATTGATCAAAATTTCATTATAAAACTTTACGTCTCCAAGAAATGTAATCCACGTGATCTTGCAATGATAAATAGGAAGAGAAACTTTGTAACTAGCTGTACTATAATTGAGCTAGCATTTTTGTTCAGTTTTGCCACTTTCCCTGTGGTAACTCTGATTATCTAATAAACTGCCACTTTTGAGTAAAAAAAATAAATAGGAAGATAAATTGCGTTTCAATATCTTATTTTCCAGAGGCCTATAAAACATGCTCTTATCGAAAATATTAGTTTTCCAAATCAAATTCATTGCATAAATGAGGACAAAAAAAAGAAGAAAGAAGTCTGAAACGGAAACAAATGAGATGTTGGAGAAAACTAAACGAGCTACAGTTTACCTTTTATTCCGAACAACATAACAATCTTCATTCATAGTTTTCTGAGCATAGCAGTGAAGTATATAAGCCTCTAAAATGTGAACTTACCACTGTAGTAGTGGTGCTATCCGTTAATAGGAATAACAATCGATTTCCGCTGATTAACTTTGACAATCAAGTTTTTTATATATGACAACAATAGGTTTTCATCAACTTTGCAAAGATATAGGACTCTGTGGAAGGTAAGTGTAACACATGGACTTGGTAGAAGTATAACACAAACCTGTTTTAATACCAAGTAGTTGCATAGATGCAGAGACGGATCGAGCAAGGGATTAAATAGGCTAGAGCCCATTTCTATTTCTAATTGTAAATGTCATCCAATTTACGAACTGTTAGCTCGTGTTGCGAATTAATTATAGTGAAAAAAAAAATCGACACAATTAACTTTTATAATTTGTCCGCAAACGAAATGATTAAACTCATTTATTTTATTTATTTATTTATTGCTATTGATTTTGTTTGTTTTTACTTGTCTACCAGACATTTTTGTTTAGTAGCTTTGATGGTCAATGTTGAGCTCACAATTACATTTTTTTAGACACACATTGAAAGCATGACTGAACAAAATTTCATTTTTGAACTCTACATGTCAAATGAAAGTAATCCAAGACAAGAACATAACCAATAAAACAGACAAATCTTCATGTTTTAAATATTTGATTTTCCAAAGAATTATAAAAACATGCTCTTAATGAAAATATTGGTTTTCTATTCGGTAAATGAGGGAAAAAAGAAAAGAAAAATGAAGTCTAGAATAAAAATAATTGAATTGTTATTGAGTGAAAAAATAAATAATTGAGATGTTGGAGAAAACTAAATGTAATTGTAGTTACCGGCCGTGGGAGCCTGTCGAGTGACTGTTGAAGACCTTCTACAATACCATCTTGTATATGGCAGCATTAGTTCCGTCAATTTTTAAAGGTATAAGACTCCATGGAAGCTAAGGTATAGGATTTTTTTAGCGTTAGCTGCGGTGCTCGGTTCAAAGTTGATTTTAAATTAATTTTTGATTTTTATTTAATCAAAAAATTAGTACTTCAACAATAAAAACTATCAGCGGATAACTTTAACGTCTAGCTTACTACTTACTTTTGGTTTTAGTACTTATTGATGTACCTTACCACTTGCCGACGGACATGACTTTGTTATAACTATTTCACCTCTGGTTTAATAAATAAAGCATGTATTTCAAGGGGAAAAAAACTTTAACGTTTATTTTAAACACTCTTTTTTTTTTTAATTAATAAGAAAAAAGAGGAATACAAAGTTAACCCAGAGCTGAATTCAATTCACAAGGTAAGATAAATCCTTTACATAATGCTACTTTTATTTCGTTGGTACCCAAGAAGAACCATGTCGAAGTGTACTTGATTTCAGACCTATTTGTTTACTTACTAGCATTTATAAAATTATTGTGAAAGTTCTTGCAACTAGACTCAATGTTTTGATTCCTAAGATCATTTCAAGTACTCAGTTTGCTTATGTTAAAGGAAGGAAGATACATGACAGCATTCTAATTGCTAATGAATTGGTAGATTCGAAGTTAAAAGAAAAAACATCTGGGATTGTTAGTAAAATCGATTTGGAAAAAGCATTCGACGGGATTAATTGGTCATACTTGCAAGGGATTTTGGGGAAAATGGGTTTCAAAGATAAATGGTGCAGCTGGGTTAATTTTTGTTACTCTACTCCTATTTTTTCGATACTTATCAATGGTTCTCCGTTTGGTTCTTTTGGGTGTTCAAGAAGAGTACGCCAAGGAGACCCTTTGTCGCCCCTCCTCTTCAATATTGCTATGGAAGGATTTTCTAAATTTCTGGATAAAATCACTCCTAATGGTTCTCTTTCGGGATTTTCTGTCAAGGATGGTGGAAAAAGAATCTCTCATCTCCATTACGCCGATGATACTATACTATTCCTCAAAAATGATTGGGAGGAGCTACATTTTACTTTTAGTGCACTGAAATGTTTTGAAATCTCGTCTGGACTCAGGGTAAACAATGCCAAAACCAGACTAATAGGGAATTGAGACACACCTATGCTTGAATC
The DNA here is from genome assembly GCA_023529015.1 of Papaver nudicaule. Taxonomy (NCBI): domain Eukaryota; kingdom Viridiplantae; phylum Streptophyta; class Magnoliopsida; order Ranunculales; family Papaveraceae; genus Papaver; species Papaver nudicaule. The sequence continues at coordinate 65,148 of JAJJMA010036743.1, forward strand.
TTGGGCAGTACAGTTAGGTTGTTTAACTGATAAACTACCTGTTTTATATCTTGGTTTACCTCGGGGTGCAAAGTCCAACTCAAAGGCTTTATGGGACCCTGTCATTGAGAAGTTCGGTAGAAATTTGGCTGCTTGGAGCAAAACACAACTCACAAAAGGTGGAAAAATTACTCTCATCAAGCATGTTCTTACAAGTCTGCCTCTTTACTATTTCAGTACTTTTAAGGCACCTGTTTCCATTATTAATTTGCTGGAGAAGAAGATTAGGGACTTCCTTTGGGACAATGGAGACGAAAAAAGAAAACATCTTACAAACTGGTCCATGGTTTGTACGCCAGTTGAGAATGGAGGTCTTGGTATTAAAGATTTACAGCATTTCAATTTGTCTTTGATTGCCAAGTGCAATTGGAGATTTGGGTTAGAGAAAGAGTCTTTATGGTGCTCTGTAATCTTAGAAAAATATAGTCCATCTGACTCACTATGGGTTCCTAATACGATTAAAGGTGCATATGGTACATCTTGCTGGAAAGCTATTGCCAACCTATCTGATAAGGTAACTCAATTTTCTTCATTATCTGTTCAAAATGGAACTTCTATCTCTTTCTGGTCTGACCTTTGGGTTGGTACTCAACCTCTTAAAAAGTTATTCCCTTCAATCTTTAAGCTCAGTAAAAATAAACAAGGCTCCATTTCTTCTCATATCACTTTTACTGAGAATAACTCTTGTTGGAATTTATATTTGAAAAGATCGCTCACTGATGAAGAAGTTAATCTTCTAGCATCTATGCTAGATATCATTGGCTCTGAGCCTCCCTCATTATGTAGCTCAGAAGATAGAAGAAGATGGTCTTTAACTACAACTGGCTCCTTGTATCATGCCATTCATCAAGGTACTGTCTTCCACCATTTCCCTCATAAGACAATCTGGAATAATAAGGTTCTACAAAGATATGTTTCTTTCTATGGCTAGCCGCTCACGATAAAATTATCACCATCGAAAAGCTTGTGAAATGGGGTTTTCACCATGTAAGTAAATGTATCCTTTGTAATAATGCGGAGGAAACTGTCAAATATATGTTCTTTGAATGTCCATTTGCTAGAAGTATCTGGTCCTATCTTCTTCCGTCGCATGGCATCAATGGTTCTTGGCCTTCCACTATTATTGGTTTGTTGCAAGATTGGTCTGCTCTAAAGAACCTTGTGGATGATAAAAAAAAGTGTGGTCTTTAATTCCAGCGGCTGTTCTTTGGTTCATATGGACCGAGAGAAATCGAAGAATTTATGAAGAGAAGATCAAAGATGTTGATTTAATTGGTCAGAATGCTAGAGCTATGGTTCTTTCCTGGGTGTCAATCTTCAAAAGTAGTCTAAGAGGGTTCTCTAGCAATGTTTTACACAATTGGGATCTTATTTTTCTTTAACTCTTTTTGTATGTAATTTTACTTTTCTTTTGGATTTCTCTTGCTCCTTGTAAGATGATATCCCTGGACTTCTCTTCTCTTTTACTAATAAATTCTTCTTTATCAAAAAAAAATTTAACCCAGAGCAAAGCCCAAAAGCTAAGCCCATAATGAATATAACAGTCAGTTACACCCGAATAGAATTTTAGGTTTCTACATATAACAGTCCATAACTGCATCTCAATTGAAGATAAGGTCTTTAAAATCTTGATATCTGAGCAGTGAGCACTCTCTCTTGACTTAAATCTTTTTTTCCGCTCAAAACATTTTCGATATAACACTATAAAATGATCATTTTACCCATGGCCGACAATGACAATACTTGTAAAACCACCTGGTAAATGATTAACTTGACCAAATCTGTTTTATTATTCAATAACTGGTTATAACTGGTTATGATACTGCTCGATAAATACTCATGCATGGCAAAAAAAAAAATCTACCAAGTTCCTACCACTCTCACACAAATTTGTTTACCCAGCTTTATGAACCACTTAACAAAAGCACCATATGGATGCAATCTCGTGGGATAAACGAATGGACTCGAGACGAAATCCAGTCATATACATCCAAATCCAAGTCGATAGATAACAACGCCGTACAACCACGTGTCAATCTATAATATATCAATAAAGATTTACACCTCTAGCTAGGTGTAGTGATGCAACAAATACATCAAAAAGAAGCTCTAAAAACAACATAAAAGGATCACACTAATGTGTTATTTAGTCACACATAAACAATATGACCGATCATAACTTCATTTTACCGGGGTGCCTATTAAAGGAAACAAATACTTATGCTGCCAGCGAACGCATAACCTGCAACATTATCTTCAGACATGAGTTTGCCGCTATATGTATAACCTACATTCTCAAAATCTAGTTGATTTTCCTTCTAAGGTGTAACGAAGAGTCTGACAATGAAGACAGAGATGTATTTATTGGCACTTCTGCGGGTTGGTATACCATAATCGTGTTCAGTCTGAGAACGAAAAGTTCTTGCACATCAAGCATGTCATATGTGCAATTTCTTCTTCAGAAGTTTTGGATTACTAACACGGCAGCTCATTGAAAAGGTGAAAAGTAGTATCAATATGAAAAGTGAAAGTGTGAATTTTTTCTGCGACACGATCGTTCGGTTTACGCTTGTTCCTAAAAGTCATTTATGAGATGGTTCACGATCCTTCCTAATTTTATCACATGTGTCGTGAGTGCTAAAGTGAATGCTAAAAATGAGTGTTGAAAGCATTTTTGTCTTTTGTTTTCTCACAACCATGTTAAAATTTGTTAAATGGAGAGCAAAAGGTGCATCATAAATTCACTGTCAGAAATCCACCTTGTTATTCTGGAAATATTTTTTTCTTGGCCGAAGGACCGTATTTCAACTTATGCTGGGAAAAGTATCGTTAATAGTGAAATGTGGACTCTGACTTGTGAGTTTGACCGTAAGCTAAACAGAAGTAGTTGGTAGATATATACAACAAAGTACAAACTTAATGCTCGGTCCATGTTGAGTTCACAATTATATTATCTAGACATACATTGAAAACATAACTGAACAAAATTTCATTTTTGAACTGTGCATGTCAAAGGAGGGTAAATCCACACAAAAAGTTTATTTTCAAATATTTGACGTTCCAGAGAACTTTAAAAATAAAAACATGCTCTTAATAAAAATGTTGGCTTTCCATATCAAATTATTTCGTGCAAAAATGAGGGGAAACAAAGAAGAAAGAATTCTAGAATTAGAAGAATTGAAATGTTGGAGAAAACTAATATACCTACAAATACCTTTTATGCGGAACACCCTACAAATCTTTGTCCATAGTTTTCTGAGCATGACGATAGCCTCGACGACCTTCCATAAAATCCTCTTGTATAGGGCAGAATCAGGTTTCCAACAATTTTTCAAAGGTATAGGACTCGACGGAAGCTAAGGTATAGGATTCGGTATATAATAGAACCCAGGTCTAATACAAAGTGTGTTGCATAAATGTCATCGTTTATAGCATTAGTCACAGTGCTCGATTCAAAGTTGATTTTACATTAGCTTTGGATCTTTCATTTAACTGAGTTGAAAATTACTATTTTGAGAGTAAAATATTATCAGGTAGATAGCTTTACGGTCCAGCTTAAACACCCTATCTTGACCTCAACAATTGTATCTGCATAATCTTTTTTTATTTTTCGCTCAAACATTTTTGATATAACCATATTATAAAACAATCATTTTACCATTGATGGACGACAGTAATACTTATACAAACACTTGGTAAATAAAAAACTAGTCCAAATTAGTTGAAATAGTGATATCAGGGATATGCTTTTTATTTTCCAATAATTGGTTGTGATATTGCAGGATTAAAATACTCGAACAATGTGTGACCAAAAGAAAAAAATCCAATGTTCCTACAAGTAGGTCTAGTAGTACTACCACTTTCACACACTTTGTTCACTAGTTTGGATGACTTACTCAACACACAAGCACCATATGGACGCAACCATGGGATATGGACTATACATAATCTAGGGTGTTTATTGAAAAGGGCAGAAACCAACTGCAACAATACATACGAGTTACAAATTTCCAACCAAGGAAGGAGGAAGGATACCATATCCAACCCAATTAAAGAAAAGAGGACAAAACAAAACCTACATACAAATAGAATACAACACAGATGGCACAAACAAGAAAAAAAACTAGCAAAATTTGACAAAAATAAGATTCTAAAGGACTTTATCCTTGAAGTTCCCAAAACCTCATAGGGATGCGAAATGATATTTTGGTGGGATAAAAACAACCAAAAGGATCACATTAATGTTGTTTAATCACACATAAACAATATGACCGATCATACTTTCATTCTACCGGGTGTTTATCAAATAAAACAAATCCGGATGGTATTGCAATGAAAATTTCATGAGCCATTTCTATTTATGCATTAGCCATATTGTATTCTATGGATCTCGAAAAGAAAAAATTGTGAATCTTCAAATGAAATTTACTGGGGTAAGTGAAAAAAGAAATGGTAAGCAATAGAACCAAATGAAATGTTAGAGGAAACTAAAGAGTGGGTGATTAGGTCGTCCGCCGAATTCCAAAGGTACCATAAGACATATAAGCCCACTTTATGACAGTCTATTGTTGTCCTCTACAAAGGTCTTTCGAAGGGAAATTTATAAAAAGCCATTCTTTGAAAACAGTTAGGAAATTAGAAATGATAAAACATGTTGGTAATAGAGCTAACCGAATCTTTGGCGAGTGATAATGTATACTATGCTCCATCTGTTAAGTATTTTTTTTTTATCTTTCTCTTTCAATGATAAACCTATTTCTAATAACAAATCAAAATTAGATTGATATCAAGTATATCAAGAATGCCTTTCAAAAAAAAAAAGTATATCAAGGATCAAAATAGAACTAAAACAACACACTTAAAATAGTAGAAGATCAAAAATTCAACGAGTAGGAATTTTCGAAAATGATAATACAAGAATGATATAACCAATTAAATCGAATCGAATTATATGGAATTTTAGTACCCAATTAGTATGAAATTCAGTTCTTGAGACACATTGACTTACCATTAGATCAGTTTATCTAGTGGCTCCAGCAATGCTAGATAAAAAATGCTCTAACATTGCTGGATCAAAAATTTCCGCTTATTTTTGTTGACTTCGTAGGAAGTCCTACAATTAGAGGAAAAGGGAAAATGTACTACTACTGTGCAAAACTGTGATTTTGTCAGAAGTCTTATTTTTGAGATGGTTTATGAACTTTCTTATATCTTATATTTTCTGGTTATGTAGATTACCGATTATCTTTGCACAAAATTTGTTAACTGTGTTAATTTTATTGTTGTGATTAGATGGGAAAAAAATTGCATTAGTCCTTTGATTGTTTTCCTACTTCTTCCCACGATGACTAGCTTGTGTGAGGCTATGAATGAGTAAACTATGGTTCCAAAAGTATAACGATATGACTTTGATTACTAAAGTCTTCCGAAAGAGAAATAATATAGACACGCATTGAGAACATGACTGATTAAAATTTCATTATAAAACTTTACGTGTGAAAGAAATGTAATCCACATGATGTTAAAGACAAATTTCACGTTTCAATATTTTATTTTCCAGAGTCTTATAAAAACGTGCTCTTAACAAAAATATAAGTGCAAGAAAGAGGACAAAAAAGAAGAAAAAAGAAGTCCCAAACGGAAGCAAATGAAATGTTGGAGAAAACTAATCGAGTTATAAGCCTGTAAAACTAAAAATTGAACTTACCAATATAGTATTAGTACTCTCCGTTAATAGGAATAGTAATCGATGTCTGACAATAACAGGTTTCCATCGATTTTCTCTCTTGAAAAGACGGATCGAGAAACTTGCTGACAACAAGTATTGTGAAGTCTGTAATGCCAAAAGTGGCTAGTTTTCAAAGTAGCAATCCTAAATAAGGTTGTTAACAACAACTTTTTGTTTAGATTTATTCTTTCTTGGTAGATCAGAATAGTTGGTTCCTTGTGAGAACTTGTTCTTACTTTTGCCTAAGGAATATAAACTAAATCTGTTTAGTAGTTTGCCTTTCATGCTTTTTAGAGTTTTTTAAGCATGTACTACTTTATTTCATTAATAAAAGTTCTTTTTAGATGTTATTAATGATGTTTGCAATACTTGATTTGTCTACCTCAATCTTATTGCAAAACGTAGCTTTCTCTATTGCTTCGGTAGTGACGTAAAGCTGTGTCTATTTACAAAAGTTATGCTTTTTCTCACGATTAAGAAACTTTTGATTATATGGTTTTTAGGGTTTTCCCAAACTCAGAATCATATAACTCTTTTTCCGAAAAAAGTGGCTAAGGAAAAGAGATTATCAACAAAGCAAAACTGGATAACATTCAATTGTTCTTGTCCATGTTCGTCTTTGTCAGTTGTTCTTTATTGAATGACACTACACGGGGGAGAGTTCTTTATTGAACTTGCACTTAATAACAAATATTTTTGGGGAGCGTGGTTATGGAATATTGGGAGAAAGTGTATCTTTATTTCTCCATAAGGTGAGAACTCAGGAATCTTGTTGTTCAGATTACCTAAGTATACCATCTTTAAACTTGATATGCGAGTACTTGGCTTCACCTGTTATTTATAGGTGTATGAAACCCTAGTCTCAAACTACTTTGTCATATTTTTGTGACAAATAGGGGGAGAATACATATGGTTCTTGTTCTTGTGGTTGCATTACCATAGGGGGAGAACATCATGTGCTTACTTGTTGTGCTTTTCACAAAGTATCAAGTAAGGGGGAGTAATTAAAGATGAGATCAAGCTTCGTATCAAGAATGAGTAGAATCACTTTAGAAGTTCTGATACACCAACTTCAAAGTTTTCTCAGATTCTTACTCTTACGCACAAACAACATGTGGGATGAGCATACTAACCCACGTAAGCCTAAGCATACCTTTATGGTTGTTTGAGCTGTATATGTTGTGACTGCTGACTACGGATTCATCAACAAGAGTTTAATGAACACATCAAGACTCAAAGGAGAAGTTGAAGAATTCAAGAAATCAAGAGCTACATCTGGCTAGTACTTCATTGTATATTATTTGAATCCATATGTAAATTGGTTTTGTCACTAAAATTGACAAAGGGGGAGATTGTTAGGGCATTGTCCGGTCAAACCCACTAGCGTTGGTATGTCAAGCTAGTTGTCAGTTTTAGGTGTCAAAACTCAATTCTTGATTTAGTTTACTAGAGTTTAGATTTCGGAATTGGGATATAGACAAAGTAGTAGAGACCTTGAAGACGAAGACTGTGAAGACAAAGAAGACATCAATTATTCTTCATCGACAAAAGGTTAGTAGGAGTTATGACTTTATGGATATTCTTCTATTCTACTTTATCTATTCTTTCGAAATATAGTCGACTACTTTAGTAGTGATTGAGATCGTATTCTTGTGTAACGTGGCCATGTGTCATGACCAGTGTTTGATCCCACAAATACTGTGAGTACAAGAATGAATGAGATAGATTCGGTGCCATGTATCTATTGCAATGGTTTGCTTGCAAACTGTTAGTTGGATATGGATGAATCTAAAGGAGTACTCTTGAGCAAAGAGTCCATGGATCACAACTGAGGACGTACACACGTCTAAGTTCTGGCTCAGCCCAGTACTTCCAGCGGAATCCAGATTTGACGAAATCTGACAGGCGCACGGTTCACGAACCGGTTTGCGTACCAGAAACTCGGAAATTCTCCTGAGTTCGAGATGGCTATTTATTTCGCGTACCAGTACGTGAACCTGACGATAGTCATCTTGCTGGTGTTGGATTTAGTGAAGATTCTTTTAGAATTTCACTCTGAGTCAAATTCCAAACTCCTTTATCTCTTAGATGGACTTGTGTAAAACATAATATCTTTTGTGTTCCATCTAACGATCCTCAATGAGTCAATAAGATAATATTATCTCTGGTCTGTTGGATTTCTATCTTGAAGTGTTTTTGAGCTAACAAAACACTTGGCAGATAATGATAAAAAGAATTCCAATTGAGATGAATCTATATTACTTGGTTATCAAGTTTAGGGTTTCCCTAACTTGTGGGACAAGTAATTGATTGCTTTATTCCAAAGCAACCTATCTTATTGAGTGCTATAAAAAGAGGTGTCTACGGACAAATACCGCAAGCATCAAGCATACGTGAAGGTCCTTAGGGAAGGTAGCGTAAACTCTTTTCACTTAGGTGAATGCTTGTTGTGGTATAGTCATCCTCTATAGGTTGCAGCTCCTCTGGGAACTCCCTACGACTATAAAGACTTCTCTTGAGAGTTGGGAAGCACAGGTAGAAGATTGAAACCATCTTTGGTTGAAATCGGATTAACCTGTAACCTTGGTAACCTGATCACGTTCTTGTCTATTCCATAGTCCGTCTCTTCTGCTATACGGCTATTCAAAAACTGATACGTTACTCAACAAGGTTGGAAAGGTAGCAACGCACGGCTGCACTCGGTATTGTAAGACCTAGTTAGCTCCAGTTATACAAGTTTCTTAAGTGATTCTTCGTGTATAACTGAGGTAGATACGAATTGGGCATTGCTTACTTGGTTTGCGTGTCAGCCCCGATTTGTGAAGTAGATTTCCGTATGACCTGGATTTAACAATCCGAAGGAAGTCATCTTGTGTGTGGTAAACTGATAGAGGACAGTTACACCATACGTCAACAATTAGGTTGAAAAACCAGTATTGCTGACACAAGCCTTTGACAGCGGTCAAAGCAACTCCTAGGCCTGTAAAGGACGTCAGCTGGGGGAATCAAGTGCGTGACGATCTGTGGGTGATCTAGAGACGTAAGGAAGGCGACAGTAGCCAATTCGCTTGGAGGGCTTGAGTTGGTCTCTGCTACATGACCGAAGTTTTATTGTAGGCTAGTGTTTGTAGTCAGTTTGTACTGGGCGGTGTTCAAACTGGACGAGGTCCCGAGGTTTTTCTGCAAGGCAGTTTCCTCGTTAAAAAAATCTTTGGTGTCTTGTGTGCTTTTACTTTCCGTTATATCTCTGATTGTATAATTAAAGCACCAAGTAGTACGTTATCCAATAACCGCTGAGTTTAACTCCGAAGTCCCAACTTTGTTGAGGTGATCCCCAAGATCAAAACTCCGGTTATCTAGGTTTGGATATTGATTTTTGAGATCGTCCAAACCTAAACAATAAGACTCACGAGCCAAAACGAAAAGTTGGTAGTATTTCGGTACCACTACACCATATTTAGCAGAAAGCAACAGCCTGTGGATGTTGCAACTCGGGGTTGAAACTGCAGCTGGCAGTTTCAAAAGGCCATGTTACAGATTTTAGCAACGGCTTATGCCCTGTTGCGGATATGATGACGCAACTGTCCTAGCAACAGGTGGCAGCAGTTGCGAATTAAAAATTTTGAAACACGTAGCAGCAGTTGCGAATATAGAACCATAAATCAGTAGAACGGCTAGACATTATCTGGCCCCGGTTTCATAGGTTCTGGTTCTAAAGTTGCAACACATGGTTTATGTTACTATTTTTTTTGGCACAATAAAAAAAAATGTTGCTACGTTATTTGACCTAGGTCAGAATTAGGTCCAACTGAGGTCAAAATTGGTCAAGCAAAGGTCAAAATTGGTCAAGCAAAGGTCAAACAATGGTCAAACAAACATAACTTCAGTAACTTGCAATAGTTTCAAAAGAACAAAAACTCATTTCCATTGATAACTCATTACCATTCACAAATATCAATGTTACATGTATCCATTTTCCATTCACAGATTTCACTATAAACAACCATTTACCTCTAAGTTACAAATACATAGCTATGCTAATACACATATAAATCTATCTTCATTCATCAATGTCAGAATGAAATGAAATTGCAAGTGTGAAAGAACAAGTACTCTGAAATGGAGTTGTATTACTTGCTTCGTTATCAACTTTCAGGCCCGATGTCGGCGGGTAGTTATGTACCTGAGAATCAAGTATCACCGACGAAGTTAGATTACAAGATAAACGTACAACACATCAGTTTCCAAATGTCATCATCAGCAAACAGAATAGATTTTAAATATGAATATAAATAAGGGTTAGAGTTAGATACATACTGCGTCTTGCAAGTGAAACACTATTGTCGGCAGATAGCTAGTGGACGAGTTCACCAACTAAAGCACCATCCATCTCTCCCAGAGCAATGAACCCACTGGCACTTTCAGCTGGTAATCCTAGTACAGCAAGAATAGGATCCATGCAAATCTGTTACAAAGATCATACCCCATAGTATCAACCACTGTATATTAGA
>JAJJMA010036743.1:132563-172194 GCA_023529015.1 Papaver nudicaule
ATCTTTAACCCCGTTCTAAGCACATACTCTTTATTTAGCAGTCTCGATAAAAACTACGTACGAGGATCTATGATTCTAAGCACACATTATTTAGCAGATTCGGTAAAGATTATGTACAAGGATCTATGAATATTTACGATAGGGGGTTTACATTTAGAAATACTTCTTAGACACCCCAAATGATGGTCAACTAGTATTTACGATTATATATTCACAAAATTGGTCCAAAGGACATCTAAAATTCCAATTTTTTTTTAAAAGACATCAAAAAAAAAGATTCTTTTTATATGGACAGATTCTAAAAAGATGCTTTACATTATTATTTTAAAAGACATGTACAGTCAGCTTTACATTCTTTTTCTAAAAAGAAGCTTTACATTATTGGTCCAAAGGACCAATTTTGTGTGTTTCTTTATCTAAAAGACATCTAAAATTCCAATTTATTTTATAAGACATCAAAAAAAAAGATTTTTTTTATATGGACAGATTCTAAAAAGATGTTTTACATTATTGTTTTAAAAGACATGTACAGTCAGCTTTATATAGGGATTTATCTAGAATGCCCTTAAACCAATACCTCACCACCACCACCATCTACCATTACAAATAATAGCAAACGACCATCACCACCTCGTTTCCAACCAGCACCACCACCACCGCCGCCACCGCCGCCACCTCCGTTACCAACTATAACTTCCGACCACCACCATCATTCCATTTCCAACCAATAACTCACCACCACCACTATCTACCATTACAATATATTACAAACGACCATCACCACCTCATTTTCAACTAGCACCACCACCACCGCCGTCATCCACCGTTACCAACTATAACTTCCGACCACCACCACCACTCCATTTACGACCACCACTACCACCACTACCACCACCGCCGTCATCCACCGTTACCAACTATAACTTCCGACCATCACCACCACTCCATTTCCGACCACCACTACCACCACCATTTCCAACCAGCACCAGCACCACCACCACTCACCGTTACCAACTATAACTTCCGACCACCACCAGCACCATCCACCACCAACTATACTGATAATACTCAGGTACCAGTGGTTACATCAAAGAAGAAGAAGAAGAAGCACACTGATACAACCCAGGTACAAGTGGTGTCAACACCGATAGTACCCAGGTATCAGTGGTTACATCACTGGTTACATCATTGACAAAGCAAGAAGAATCCATCAAAAGCAACAACACTGATATAACTCAGGTATAGGTGTTGTAAACATTGATAATACCCAGGTACAAGTGGTGCCGATGCTAGAATTATGGTTAAAATCAATTTCCAACCAAAAATTAATCTAGGGCAAACAATTTTCAGGTACAATTGCGGTCAACACTGATAATACCCAGGTACAAGTGGTGCCTGTGCTAAAATTAGGGGTAAAATCAATTTCAAGCCCAAAATTAAAATCTAGGGCAAACAATTAACAAATCAAGCAATTAATCGAATACCCTACCTTTTTATTGAACATATATCGCTGGTGTTGGTAATGGTGATTGACAATTTCAATCGGGAGGAAGTGATGACGGTGGTGGTGGTGGAGGAAGAGATATCACGAAAAAGAGGTTGCTGCTAGTGTTGGGTGGTGGATTACCAGATTTCTTTGATGGATTACCAGATGATATTGTCATAAGCATTCTCATCAAGCTGAGTTCTTCTTCAACTTCTCCTTCTCATTTCATCAATGTCTTATCCACGTAAGTTCCTTCTCTTACTAACTTTCATTTTTCTAAAAATGAAAACGATTTCTTGAAACGGTGTGTTGATTCTGAAAGCGTCGAAGCTAGTTATATACTCGGCATGGTGAGGAATACTTCTTATACTCCACCTTTTCTCTATTGAATGAATCGGTTTTGGATTCTCTTTTCTTGTTTTGATGAATCGGTAGATTGACTCGGTTTTTCTGTGTGAACAAATGTACAGATACGATTCTATTGTTTAGAGAACCGAGGAAATGGAGCTTCACTAATGGCGAAAGCAGCGATGAATTCATTCAATTGGGTGGTGGATCTGGTGGAGAAAGAGGTTGCTGCTAGTGTTGGTAATGGTGGTGTCGATGATGTTGGTGGTGGATATGGATATGGTGGTGGATCTGGCGGAGAAAGAGGTTGCTGCTAGTGTTGGTAATGGTGGTGTCGATTAAAAGAGAAACTTGAATGAAGATGGAGGAGGAAGAAACCGAGAAGGTCGATTTAATTGTCTCTGTATATAAAACTAGAGGGGTATAACAGTCCAACAGTGTATGACGTGTCTAATGTCTTTTAGATAAAATGTGAGTTTTAGCGGTCCACTAGGACCCGGCCAGGTCCATATGATGAAATTTCTCATATATATTACATTAAAGTTCAAGTGCAATTCACTTATAATATATAAACTAATTGTAGTTTCCTCCAATATTTTAATTCAGTCCTTCGGGGAAGAATAACTCATGCAAACACCCTCTTTTGGAGCGCCTCTTTCACCAGCAAAGATTTGACGTACAAAAACTCTAGCTGAATTACAGGATATTCACTCCAATCAGTCTAATACTCAACTGATTGAGGTTCCTATTTGTTCGGAAGCGGAGAGGAGGTAGTCAACATCAATGTGAAGAACAATGTATTGAATTTCATGATCGCCTATATATCCCAGATCCTAGCTACTTCTTCAATTCCAACTTATAAAGGAGTCGCAGGAAGAGTACAAAACAGCAGTTCCGGCTACCGGCTTCAGCCCCTAAATCTTCCACAAGTACAGGATGGCGGGTTAAGACTCCAGAGAATTTATCTCATGATGAGGTTTCCGTTGCGGAGGTTATGTCATCTAAATTGCGAATGCCTACTGGCTTGGGCATTTGTATGATCAACGATCCCACAATCCGGAAACCAGCAATTATACCATCACAATTGCCTGGTACATGGTTCGTTTGGTCTCTCCTCCGGTGGGTTTATATATGTAGTATGGTATATGGAGTCATTGTCGTCTTCTTTGAGTATCTGCTATATGTCTAGGTTTGGGTTGTTGTTGTCCATGGTTTATTCAGGCTGAAGTTAAGTTTCTGGTTCAGGTCTAGTTTTTTGTCATGTTTTCTCGCATTTCTCACTGCAATGTGGAGAGTTGATATCTCAAAAGATCAGGCCACTCCTCTGGGTGGCCACGACGTACGAAGGCTACGACTTCTTCATCACCTTCCAAAGTATGCCAAGTCCTTATAGAGACTGTTAATGTTCTGTAATATACTCCTCCGTTCCACGTTACTTTAGGTAGTTGGTTTTGATACACTCGCCTTACATTTGCTATAATTGGTATTTTTTCACAATTTTTTTAACAACACCCAAGCCTTTTATCTTCTACGTTACATTTTCAAACTCAAATCCAATGATTTTGTTAAATTTTTTTTGAAAAAACACAAATTTTAACAAGTGTAAGGCGAGTGCATCAAAACCAACTACCTCAACTAAAGTGGAACGGAGGGAGTATCTCTTTTGTGGGTAGTAGATTCCCTGTGATTGGTTGTGTGTTCGGACATTGAATCTGTGTTGTACTATGCATATAATCCTTATCAGTATATAACTGGCTTTTGCCTTTTCTTCGACAACAAAAAAATAAATAAAAAGATCGCATTTTATGAAAAATTGTGGTCTATTGCAGGCTTTTCTAAAGATCCCTGATTATATACTTTGTCTGATCTATTACGTTGTAAGATCACTTGCTATGAAAAAATGTGATCTTCATGCATTGGTTTACACTTTACATCACACTTTCATTTTCTGCTATAACAGTGTCAGTATGCTCAAAACAAATTGGCCCAAGAAAGGCCTTTAACAAATTTAACCGGCCCACCTGCCCAAGAAACACAACTGCCCTTTTTTTTCCATTTCTTTCTCTACTCAGTACTCATAGACTCTAATTCTTTTCACTAACTGGCCTTTAACTAGCTGACTTCTTTTCATTCTAACTCTGAAACCGGATAATGATTTCCTGGTTAGGTTTTGAATTTGATTAGTTTCCTCCAACTTTTCAATTGTTTGCATTGGCTTTCATCATAAGGTTTGCAGACATTGCACAATTTCATAAAAACAATAGATTTTTATAGATCCCAATTAGCATGAGACAAGAAAATTTGCTCAATATCACGTGTATTACTTCTCTTTAAAATGTAGTGAAAAAAAAATGAAATTTTGGTTAGTAGTCATGTTCTCGGTGTGTGCCTTAATAATATGCAACGATACAATGACTGTGCTTAGAGGGAAATCAAATTCCTTGAAGACATTCATCATTCATTTCTCAAATCAACAATCATTTCAGGGATTTTTAAAGTATTTCTTGATATTATCGTGTGGATTTTCTAAGGTTCATCTTTTGGAAATGTCTTCGAATTGAACGTTGACCAAGGCAGAAAGTGATCTTTATGATCGTCAGAAGAACTCCAATGTTTAGAACATCTCCAATGGGACTTTGAAAAACTCCTATATTTTAGGCCACATAAGATTTTTAGGATTTGAACATAAAAAACATGTCCAATGGGAACTTCAAAGGTAAATGTGCGGATGATATTTTGACTGTTATTTTAGACATCCTTAACTCCATCTTCTAGTTTCTAAGGTTCCCTTAGAGGATGTGAACATCCTAAACATCAACATCTATGGTTATTATTTGAGATTAGATAACTAAATTAATAATCAATGGTTTAAAAAGTTAAAGTTTGATTTATGGTTGGAGAAAATATATTTTTACCTCCTTGAAACAAAGGAATTTTGAACTCACATCTTCAAAAAAAATATAATAATAACTAGTAGGATTCACATTGCCATTGGAGATGCTCTTAGCAGGGAAGGGAATAAAAATGTGCCGATGCCATTGTGCTGAACTGCATTAGGGGAATAGACGTAAAGTAGCTCGTTTGTTTAGGTTCTTTCCATTTTGGCAATGCAACTATTTGCCAAATTTTTTTTTTAAATTTGCTTGGGAGAATGGAGATAGTCAAAACTGATTTTATGGCAGTGGTTTCAGAATTTCAACTCAAAGAAAGGATGGCTGGAGGACTAATTGCAGTTTTATCAGTTTAATACCTAAGAAGGAACAAGTAGGAGCACCTCAAGACTTCAGACCTATAAGCCTGGTAAGCAGTGTCTACAAAGTCATCTCCAAAGTGCTAACTGAAAGACTGAAAACAGTGTTGCCAAAGCTAATCTCAGACCATCAAGGTGCATTTATCAAGGATAAGCAAATCCTAGATAATATTTTGATTGCAGGTGAACTTATTGATGAGAGAATGAAGAGTGGAAGACCGGGTATTCTGTGTAAACTTGACATTCAAAAGGCGTTTGATAATGTCAGCTGGGATACAGTACACAATGTTCTTCAAAATGCAGGTTTTGGTGAAAAGTGGAATAGCTGGATCATGTGGTGTGTATCATCAGCTCAACATTCTCTTTTAGTGAATGGTTCATCTACTGAAAGATTTGTGCCACAAAAGGGTTTGAGGCACGATGACTCTTTATCACCATTTTTGTTCATTTTGGTGGCAGAAATCTTCACCAAACTTATGAACAAAGCCGTAGAACTAAATATGGTGTCAGGCTTCTCCATCCAAGATAGCTTCTCAATCTCCCATCTTCAATATGCTGATGACACCCTAGTCTTCATTGATGCAACATAAGAACAAGCCGAAAATCTGCTCTTAATTCTTCAAATCTTTGAAGCTTTAACAGGACTGCCAGTCAACTTGAGCAAAAGTTCAGTCATCAGTGCCAATGCAGATAATATTGTACACCAAATAGCTGAAATCCTGAATTGCAAGGTGGAAGTGCTACCACTAAAATACCTTGGAATGCCAGTTGGGGCTACCAGCAGAAGCTCATCTATTTGGGATGTAGTAATTGAAAAATTCCAAAAGAAATTGGCTTTATGGAAAAGGAAATTCTTCTCCAAAGCTGGCAGAGTAGTTCTCATCAAATCAGTGTTATCAAGCTTACCAAGCTACTTCCTATCAATATTTCCAATGCCAGTGGGGGTAGAAGAGCATTTAAACATGATCATGAGACAGTTTTTGTGGGGTTCTTCAACTGAAAAGAAAAAGATCCATTGGGTGGCTTGGGAAAAAATTTGCAGACCCAAGAAACATGGTGGTTTAGGCATCAGAAATCTTAGACTCACCAACAAGGCATTGTTATCCAAATGGTCTTGGAGATATCATAAAGAAAAGAAAAACCTTTGGAGAAAGATAATTCAAACAAGAATGAGTGGTGATGAAAAAGATATGTGGGTTCAAGACTCCTCTTTAGCTCAAGGGAAGGGAATATGGAAAGGCATTCAGAAACACAAAGCAATAGTACAATAAATAACTGAAATAACTATAAACAATGGTGCTTCTATCAGATTTTGGCTTGATAAATGGAAGAATAATGAAGTTTTGAAGACCAAATTTCCTCTCATTTTCAAAATTTCAAATCAAAAGAAGGCTACTATACAAGACATGATTCTAGATGGAAATTGGGATATCTCTCTGAAGAGAAATTTAAGGCCTCCTGAAATGATTGAGATTTCACAATTCTTTGCATTTTTAGAAGCTCCTCCAGTTTTAAACATTGAAGAAGATTCTCTTGCATGTCTGGCTCCGGAAGGATTCTCAGCAAAAGCTTGCTACAACTGGTTGGACTCCAAATTACCAATATCCATCAATGTTCTTCACCACTCAACCATTTGGATTCAACAGGTTCCTCCAAAAATGCAGTTTTTCATGTGGACTGCAGCACAAAACTCAATAGCAACCACTGTCAACCTTGTCAGAAGAGGTACCAACATTCCCAACAGATCTTGCTGCCTATGTGATGCACACCCTGAAACTACAGAGCACCTACTCATGCATTGCCCTTATGCTCACAAAGTTTGGTCTTATTTCATTGCAAGCTACAACATCAAATGGGTGCACACAAGGAACATTGCAGAACTTCTTCATGCTTGGAAATTTAGAAGGGGTAGGAACAGGGGAAGGAAAATTTGGCCAGTATTGCCATTTGCAATATGCTGGTCTATCTGGTGCGAAAGAAAATAATGGCGCACGCAAGACCGAGAGCTGAAGGTGCAATTATAAATGAAGTGAAATCTTTGATTTTTCTATGGGGCACCAAAGAAAAATGGTTTTGGGGAACCCCAAAGACTGAAATTTTTACACATTGGAAAAACTTGTTAAATTGTAATTTGGACCTTCTTGTATTAATCATGGGGTTATAGTCCTAATTCTACTGTAACATCACTTTTCTATTAATACAATTTTAACCTTTATCCTCAAAAAAAAAAAACTATGTGCCAAAAAAGTAAAATAAAATAGCTGATATTCTTTCCAAGTTAGCTAGGACACCGAGATTAGATAGAGTATGGATTGGTTCCTCTCCAGCTGAGATACAACACCAAGTTAATGAAGTTTCTATTTTCAAAAAAAAAAAAAAAAAAAAAAACTTCATCACTTTTGCACGTCATCAGGACTACAATTGTTACTACTGGCAACATTGATTCAGACAATGGCCTTGGGCATCGTTCATAAGAATTCAGATAGGTAATAGGTAAGAATTCAATGGTGGGGCTGTTCAAAAGCTTCTGCAAATAGGTAATAATTCAGAATTTTATAACTTGCGGCAGACAATCTGTGTATGCTAACCCAATGCATCAACAAAGAGATCGAAAATGCGTGGAAAACGCCGATCAATGTCATGGAAATATCAAAAGATGCAACATATTCATAAGAACTCAGAAAATACAAAGTATATAAAGCTAGCAAGTCGGTACAGAACCTACTGCCATTAAAAGACGATTATATTAGCACTTGAACAAGCTCTTTGAAGTGCTCTCAGCTGGTCCCTAAATCGCTTCACTTGTCTCACTCGCTCAGGTGAGCCAACGGTAGAACGAAAAAACAGTGCCACTTCCTCCAGAACCAAGGCACTTTCGAATATGAAACCCAAAAGCTTGAGCTCGTTATCACATCCTTCGACCTCTCTTATCTCAACATACCTGAGCTTAGATAGCGTGCATGGCAATGATGATTCCGCTTCCCAATTCTCTCCAATGTCTGGTAGTCCCGACTGTAGCGAAACAATACAGAAAATGATAGTAAGAAATACATGAACAGTTCATATGTTAACAAGACATGTATAAAGCACAAAACCAACAGATAGAGAATAAGATGATCTGCTTCATCTGGTTGGCGAACTAATATGAACTTGAATTAGAAATCTCCGACACGTTTTTTATGTTCTGCAACATAACTTAAAAAATCAAATTTGAAGAGTTTGGTTAACAATTACCTCTTTCGATGCAAGGACTATAGATTTTAAGTTTGGGGAGATCTTGAGTAGGTAAATTATTGCTTGCATACAGCCTCTTGTAAACCATACTGTCAGCTCCAAATGTTGCAGATTGGAGAATTTGAGGTCCTGGGAGTCCAATTGGCCATGTGCCTTTGAGAGAACCTTGAGAAACAAACAAAAAAATCGTTTCTATATATTAATAAAATTGCGGCTATTCCTACCATGCTTAAGTATTGCAAACCGAATAATGTTAAACAAGAAAGATAAAGGATAACGTTGGGTTCATCGCTGCAACTCGGTAATACAAGATTACAAAATATTTTCATGATGCTGATAAATGAAAAGGAAAGGCAACACCCATACCTCCACGAATCCAGATGATAATTTAAGATCTTTCACGTTAACAAACGCAGTGAGAAATTCCAACATACGCTTGCCATAAATGTCATTTTGTTCCCCAGACAGCTCCAAATAAGACTTTGCAGTTTCGTCTTTTTCATTTCTTCCTAAAGACATTGTAATATCAGCAGTGACTAATGAAGAAAGGTTCCCTAAAGAATACTCCTGATAGATATCATCTGTGCAAATGAATGACTTGATATCCGGAGCATTTAACTTGATGGTTGATTCATATGGCACAAAAACCCAATCTAGCTCAAGGGTTTGTAGGGAAAGAGAATCAATAGTGAGATTCAAATTCTCGTTCGCTATATCACAATGTTTGATTCTCAATTCAATAAGTGGACAACTTGAGCAAAGACTGTTAAAGGATTCTGTACTGGGGATTACAATTCTATCAAGAATCAGCGAGTTGAGCTGGTGTAGACTCACCGATGTTGGTACATCAAAAGTTGTGTATTCATAAGCCCCGGTACACAAATTCAACTTCCTCAATGATTTACACCTGAAGACTTGAGGAGGTAGTTGAAATACCTTACAGACAGATTCAATCTCTAGTTCTTAAACATTCTTTCTTACAGCTGCAAGAATCAAATTACTTGGATCGCTTAAATATGTATTTTCCAGAAACAACCTAAATCTCACTATATCTGAATTGTCACGAAGACAGAATACCATTTTCACACAATCAGTAAAACCCAACTCTCCATTTTTACCCACAAAATCACCATTATCTGCATAGTATAAACTGCTATCGAAATTGAGAAACGGCAGAGAAGTCCAAATCTCAGACCATCGTTTAGATAAAACACAAGTTTGCACAGCAAATTTCATATCAATAAAGGAAAGTATGTGATGGATGAGATTGTCAGATAAATTACTGATTCTATCTTCAGATAAACTACTTCTTAAATCCATGATTCTGAATGTTTCAATTACTCAAATCCTAAACCAATTCAAAACATACAACGAAATTCTTCAGAACAAATAGGGTTTAAAGATTACCTGATGATGATAATCAAGGTTGAAGGAAAATTCTTTGGATCCATCCGATTTCATTTCTAGGGTTTATATGTTAAAATCGAAACCGTCACTTGACTTATACAGTTATACTAGAGAAGGGTCAACAGGAATTTCATATGGGCCTTCCTTATGGTGTTGGGCTTAAATCTATCCCGGTTTGAACTTTGCACCACTAACAAATTGCCCAAGCCCAAAATATATGTTAACCATGAAGGTATCCCTTATCTATTTATTCTGTACCCGTACTATCCTCACTGTACCTGTTGAAATGGGGCAACAGCACAAAAACATATCTTATCTAGTAAAAACACCCTTGTATGCTTATCATTCCAAATTTTGGTGAAAAACAAATCCGAAAAACGTTTGTTGTTCATGACTAGATCTAGCTTGGTATAGTTTAGATCAAGATTGAAAGTATTACTATATATCTTATTGTAGGCTATTAAGCTCTATGGTAGTTTTTTAGGATTTTGGTCATCGGTGGTCTCTGCATGTACATTGGCGCTTGCACACCACTCTAGTAGATGCAATGGAAAAACTAAAATCTCCAGGAATTTACGTTCTGCGACCTATAAATGAAAATCAAAACTTGAATTGAAATTAAAATTTTAATTAGATCAACTAGACTAGTAGGCTGTAATAGCTGATTGCAAAAAGAGAAAATGAAGGATGAAGATTCATAACAGTTGGCTATTGGATTTTTAGTCTTCATTCAATCGTAACACTCTACAACGTTAGCTCTCCTTAGTGGCACTCTTCCATATGATTCTTCATCATTCACTAATTCACCATGGATCATGGTATGGCCTAGGAAATCCACATCAAACCATGAATTGTAATTAGATATGTTAGTGTTACTATGTTTCTCATCTAAACTAATTAGTTTCCTCCCACATTTCATTAATTAGTTTTCTCTGAGATTTCATTTGCTTGCATTTTTTTTATATGATGTTGCAGTAAATTTAACTATGAAAATACAATTTCATAAAAACTATACTTTTATAGATTCCCAAAAATTAACATAGCAATGACATGAAAATTGGCTTAGGAAATTTTGATGCACTTAGTCACAAACGAAACTATGATGAGCCATGTACTCAATGTGCGTCAGAAAATTATTGTGAACTCATGATAGACTGAGAATAAAGTCTCAACAATTTTGCTGGTCACATAAGCTAGATTCATTCGAGAGAGGTAAAACAAATTGTCTCACCGGCACAGCTGAGCTGATAAATGTCGATCAATGTCCTAGTATATAATATCAGAAGATGCAACATTTTCATAAGAAATCAGAAATCACAAACTTTATTAAACTACAAAGTCGAATTGGAAACTAGTGCAATTAAATTAACATTATGGTAACACTTGAAGAAGCTCTTGGAAGTGCTATCAGCTGCTCACTGAATCGCATTATTTGTCTCGCTGGCACAGCTGAGCCGACGGTAGAATGAGAAAACAGAACGACTTTCTCCAGAACCAAGGCATTTTCCAACAAAAAACCCAACAGCTTGAGCTCGTTATCACATCCTTCGACCCCTCTTATCTCAACATACTTGAGCTTAGCCAGTGTGCATGGCACTGATGGTTCCGCTTCCCAATTCTCTCCAACGTCTGGTAATCCCGACTACAACCAAACAATAACAGAAAACTATAATAAGAAATACATGATCACTTCATATATGTTCGTAAGACATGTATGCATAAAGCACAAAAAGCAACTGATAGCAAATATACAAACTGCTTTAGCTTAACGGTGAACTTATATAAACTTGAATCGGATAACAATATTCAACACACTTTTGATGTTCTGCAACATAACATAACAAATCAAATTTGAAAAGTTTGGCTAACAATTACCTCTTCTGACCAAAGGACTATAGATTTTAAGTTTGGGGAGATCTTGAGTAAGTAAGTTGTTGCTTGCATACAGCCTCTTGTAAACAACACTTGCAGCTCCAAATGTCTTAGATTACAAAATTTATGGGGCTGTTCCTTTGAGAGAACCTTGAGAAACATTAGACAAACTCTTCAATAAAGTTGGGGTTCATCATTGCAACTAGGCAATACAACATATTTAACCAATCACAAAATATTTTATGAAAAGAAAAGGCAGCACCCATACCTCCAACAATTTAGGTGATAAATTTAGATCTTTCACGTTATTAACTGCTCCACGAAATTTCATCATCCGATTTCCATTAATGACATTTTGTTTTCCAGACAACCCCAAGTATGCAATTGTAGTCTCGTTATTTTCGTCTAAAGAAATTGCAATATCAGCAGTGTCTAACGAAGCAAAGTTGCCTAGAGAGGACACTTGTTCCATGTCATCTTTGCCAATGAAGGATGTCATATTCGGAGCATTTAACTTGATGATTGGTCCAACAGGCACCCCAACGCAATCTAGCTCAAGGGTTTGTAGGTAAAGAGAATCGATAGTGAAATTCAACTCATCTTCGTCCCCTATTGCACAATTTGTGAGTCTCAATTCAAGAAGTGGACAACTTGAGCAAAGACTGTTAAAGGATTCCGTACTGGGGATTACAAATCCATCAAGTATGAGTGAGTTGAGCTGGTGTAGGCTCACCGAATTTGGTATACGCAATGTTGAGTATGTATCACTCGACAAGTTCAACTTCCTCAATGATTTACAACTGAAGACTTTACGAGTAAGATGAAAAACCTTAGACACATGGTTCTCTATATCTAGTTCTTGAACATTTTGTTTTACAGCTGCACGAATCAATTTACCTGGATCTCCTGAAAATGTTTTTTCCAGAAAAAGCCTAAATCTCATTATATCTGAATTGTCACGTAGAAGTAACACCGTTTTCACGAAATCAGTAAAACCCAACTCTCTATTTTTACCCACATAATCATCACTGTCATCCTTTTGAACATCATTATCTATGTACACTACAAGAAAAAGACCCAGTAACAACACTGAGAAACCGTTGTTAACATGTTACGACAACGGTTTTTCGTACGTTGTCTAGCTGCGTGTTGTCAAAGCCCCGCTACTTTGACAACGTTTATTCACTATTGCGGAAAACGTTGTCATACATTGCCAGCAACAACGGTTACCTTCCATTGTGACTTACCAAATAACAATAGTAACAAAACGTTGTTGAAATATTTAGAGATTTCAAAAAAAAAAATATTAAAATTAAAATTAAAAGAAATAATAATAACAATAATTCACATATTAAATATAAATTTTTTTTATTGATTTAAATGCAATAGCTTCTTCACAGTTAAATTCAGATACATTGATCACAAAATTCAATTTCACTTGTTCAACCAAACTGCCTAAGCATCAATACAAAGATCAAAATTGAATTCACTTCTTTGAGCCTAAAAACCGGTCTTATGCGCTGCTGCTCCAAATTCCCATTCCGCTTGGTGTGTTAGAGCTTGGTGGCTGTGTTGTTGGGTTCTTGGTGTTCTTCCGATGCTCAAAATTACTTTCACTTGGAATGGTCCTTGGTGATCTTTCAAAGTAAAATCACCAAATCCCTGCACAAAAGTATCAAATCCGGGCCATGAGCACTCAAAAACTGCAGACAAAACTAAAAACAGGCATATTTGATTACACTTAACACTCACTCTGACCCTGACGCAGAGCCACAAATTTCAAAATGTTCCATGTAGTCACTCATCCAGTGCTACGTTTCCGGCATGCCATTGTCACTTGTCAGCAAATTGTCACTTGATCCAGGCTACTGAGACTACAAAGACAAATTAAAACTCCCACATTAGTAATCCAGAAGACAAACAAAGCTACTATGGAAGATCTTTAGTTTTCATTATGTGGTGTCAAGTGGTTTGATGTGTCACAACAATAACCAGGATCCATCAATGTGTGAAAACTCTTCAGTCAACAAAATGTACGATACAGTGATAATGAAAAAAGAAGGGTGAAAGCAACACCTGCAAATGAATTAAACAAACAATCAATACAACATCAACCACCTGACCAAAAATTGCACTTTTTTGGAAGTTATGAAAACCATGGAAGTCCTGGTTGACTGCACTGTCTTGTGTCTGCAGAATTATAGGTCCTAGAAAGATTCTCTATAAATTAAGTATTACAGTGACGAAAGCATCAACAGCCACTCTAGGCAAATCCCACTTATCACTTCTCACAATCCTGTTTGTGAAGTTGATTAATATTCAAGAAAAATCAGCACAATAAGGTCTAAATTTTGGGTTGCGATGATTTCCTAACAAGAAAAAATAAACATAGTGCACGAAAGAAGAATTCAGATTCTACCTTAGAAACATTGGAAAGCTCACGAAGAAATAAATTGCGTAAAACAAGGATCCCACTTTGTACATTGACCGCCTCTAAAGCTCCATTCATTCACCCACTCCCCTGTATCCAATTACCAGTTTTCATCAATGTTGCTATGAGCATGCTACATATCTTGTTTTGATATAAACAGGAAACTAGTTTACGCATAAGAACTTCCAATAAACACAAACTATGCTTTTATGAATAAAAATTGTATGGAAATAAGTCTTACCAATAAAAACCAATGGTCCATCTCCATTAGTAGTGTTTAGGGAAGTCACTTGTGGCTTCCTGCTCTCTTTTACGAATCGAATGTTTTCAGCAGGGCTCATCATATCAAATTTTGATTCATAGAGATTGTAGAAGTGCAAATCCACCACTACCTTTGATAAACCCATCTTGGCAATGGCATGATAAAGCTCTGGTATGTCTGCTCCAAGCATGTGACACATTATTACATAAGCTGTAGCTGAATATTTCCTCACAATACTGTGTCCCTTTGAGTAGTAATCCAGAAGGACACTGAGGGAAACTTCAGGAGATTTTGGTTCATTCAACAGTTGCATCCCCAATAGAGCAGGATTGCTTCCATATCTGCAAATCGAGGATGAAATTCTTGTTAATAGCAAATGGAAAGACGATAATCGACCTGATTCTAAGGTGTCCTGGGAAAGCTGTGTAAGTAACTATCACCACCTAATGGGAAAACATCAGGGAGCAATGAAAAATATCGTTAAGAAAGTTACGAAGAGTTGTTGCATTTGAAGATAATTAAACGTGGTTTACCTGGAAGCTAGGAATTATATAGTGTCAAGGCTTTGCTGGATGTGTGCATTAGATGTCGGCCACTCCACAGAACCATCTCGACTAGCACTGTGATCCATTCCATTTAGGGAACCAGGAGCTGCGTGAAGGTCGATGATGCACATGATGTTATGCTCCCTAAAAGTAAAGGAATGAAGGAAACAATATTTATCCCCAACTTTACAAGAACTAGGGACTAAGATAACAGGAAAATTAGGGAAGCCAGACTCATTGTGCCCATTTGAATGCATTATCAAGTGCTGCTAAACTTCCTCCAATGTAAGGAAACGGTGGGTTGGGATCTTGGGCAATCCACCAGCCAACAGGAATCCTCACAGTGTTCACACCATTTTCGCTAAGAAACTGAAAGTCTGCTCGAATGTGGCTGCATTATTTTCCCACCCTGGGTTCCCTACATAGTCTGCTCTGAGCTCATCTCCAGAAGACACCTAAAGAAAGTCAAAAATATCAGATATGATTTATAACAACACGAATGTCAAGTAAGAACTTTGAATGGCTGATCAAGAGAATCATACGTGCAAATATGTACCTCTAGATAGTTTAATATGAACTCGATTGTTGCTACACCTCACAATAGATAATGTTTCTTTCCAAGACGGATAATTTGATGTTGTGGAGACAGAAGCACCTTTTCCAGCACATGATAGGAATTGTCCATTCTGGGTGCGAAACTGAAACTCCGATTGAGACACTCTCCATAACTGCAACATACATTATAGCTACATGAACGTTCTCCAACACATTTCAGACACAATCTTGGTTAAATTCCCTCCTTCCTCTGCGCATACATACTTATTTGAGCTCAGAGATTTGAACCGAACCTTTGCTCCATCCTGCATTCCAAAGAGAAATTAACCAACAAAAAACACTGTAAATTCCCACAAAAACAATCAATGCCATAAAAGAAAAACTTACAAGCATATCTCCTTCAGGAATGCCATCAAACAATGAAGGTTTCATCCATCCTTCAGTAACCAACCAATTACCCAACTTGACACCTTTTACTTTCTGACCATTCAATCCATCCACTCCCAAACCTGTTCAGACTCGGAAAACAACAAGACCTCATCAACAGAGAAAACTAGAAGAGTGAAAATGATCCCAAATTGACCAAAATTAGATACAACCCAGAATTCAAAGTTACCTAAAACAGAGATCTGTGCCTTAATTTGATCTTGTAGATTACACTGTTCATCTTCCATGAGGGAAAGGTATATGAAGCTCCCAAGACAGTGAAGAAGTAATGAGTCCAAAAGTAGCTCAATTACCATGTAATTGCATAATAAATTTAAAAAAAAAGAATCACAACTGACCCTGTTTTTCATAAAATCAGATTAAAGACGAACCTAAGGGGGAGAAAAATATGCATTTACTTGGCAAAAGCTTTGCTCAGATCTCAGATCTGGGTTCAGCCATGCTCTAAAGTTCAATCTTTTATATGCTAAATACGATTGAACATCACAAGAACATTGAAGTACAGATAAAAAGCAACTGGAGTACCCAAATTAGATCAAATAAACTTAGATCTGCATAACATTTACCGATTTGAGAGAAGGATTTGAGATTCTAGAGTATGATGGTGGCCTGGGAAAATTTTGGTGAGCAAATCCTTATCCATGGTTTTTGCGGAGGATCAGAGAGAGAGGGAGACGGCTGTAGAGAGAAGGATTTGAGAGGGACACGATAAGGTTATCTCAACGATTTAAGGATTAGGGATGGCGTTAAACTTTCGTTGTATTGTAGGTTAACGTGTATTTGATATAATAGTGGTTACTACTCTACACGTGGAACACAGAGATAACTTGGTTTATTTGGCTATAATCGTTGCCGTTTATCTTTCTACCATGTAGACAGCCAAACAACTCCCAAGCTGGCCGCTTACACTGCATCAATTATTTTTTTCTTAAACCAATTAAAAATTATGAAAATAAATTTTTTTAATTGTGAAATATATTTTCTATGAGATTAATCAATGTTAATATTGTAGTATTTAAATAAAAAAAATATCACTTAAATGTTTTTTTCTCATCTCAGTAAGATTAATTTCCTTCGTTAAAAAATTATAGCAAATTAAAATTAGGCTTGTACAATCTTTTCTGAATCATCGATAGTAAACCGATTTTTTTGCAAAGTAGATTTCACTTTTTTTATGTTTCAAGGGCTGGTCTATCAACCAATGTAAATACTCACTGTACATAAGTTTTGCCTTTCAATATATTCGCTTTATTTTCTAGAAAAAAATAAATCGCGTTATGGTTTTCAAATGAATTTGGAAAAATCGTAAGGTGTAATTTCAGCAAATTCTGCTTACAAAACATGACTCAAACTTATTGAATGTGTTTTCGGGTAAAGGACCAATTTTAAAGTCACGGAAAATCCCCGTGAGATCTTTGACGCGCTCGACAATGATATTCCAAGGTAAACCTTGTAAGTAGTTCACTGAGGAATCTGAAGTCGGTTAGAACATCAAATTTTGTTTACAAATACGCCTCGAACTTATTGAATTTGATTTAGGGTAAAGAACCAATCTTATAACCCTTGAAAAATCCTCATGAGGTCATCGACGCACTCGCCGAGGATGTGCTAAGGTAAACCTTGATAATAGTTCAAGGAGGAATTTGAATTCAATTAGAACGTCAAATCCTGCTTGCAAAATAGGACTCAAACTTCAATTGAATATATGTTTTCCGGTAAATAACCAATTTTATAGTCAAAGTGTGTTGAAGTGATTGGTTAGAGTTTGTCATATGGATAGATGTTGGCATACTCTAGAAGTGGCGTTCAATAACTTAATTTTGAGATTTCGACTCATTTCCACGGCTTATAAAGAACTTAATCCGTCACCCTACTCTTCTAGAGAAATAATATCTCATTTGATAGTTGTTGTCTAGACACATGTACAAACTATTATTCGTAATCAAAACTGAATTAAGCTTCACACCTCTTTAGCATGGATGAAGCGTTGATGGAAAACTACGTAATTTTCAATGCGATTCACATTACAAATCATTTTTTTTTACTAGCTACCTTATAATACTACTAACTTTTTCTTTTCGATTGTGAAATAAACTAGAACTTTCTTTTAAATGGTTAAAAAACTAAATTTCAATTGACAACATTCACTAAACGTTGTGAAAGAGAACAGACAACAACGTTTTCTAAAAAAACGTTGTCAAATATAACTGTTGTCGGAAGGCTATAGCATTCGACAACGTTTTTTGGGAGAAAACGTTGTCGAAGGCCCTCTTCTCTGCAACGTTTCGTAAAACGTTGTCATATATCCGTTGTCAATGTCTGTTTTTCTTGTAGTGGTATAAACTGCTATCGAAGTTGAGAAATGGCAGAGAAATCCAAACTTCATACCATCTCTTAGATAAAACGCAAGTTTGGACAGCATATTTCATATCAATGAAGGAAAGTATACGATGGATGAGACTATCCGGTAAATCACTGATCCTATCTACAAACGAACTTGTCAAATCCATGATTATGAATGTTTTACTCAAAAACCCTAGCTAAGCCAATCGAAATATATACAACCAAAGTAGGGTTTAAAGATTACCTGATGATGATTAAGGTAGAGTAAGATTATTCATCTAATTTTGTATAGTTGTTTCTAGGGTTTATATTCACCGGCGGCGGTCTGATTGGATTGGTGTTAATATCTTAGTGTGGGAAAATGCCTTGACGCCAGAAGTTGTAGCCTTATGGGGTACAACATAGTGGGCGAAGGAATCAGCTCTCCGAAATTTCTACAGATAAAGGTCTTA
This sequence comes from Papaver nudicaule, assembly GCA_023529015.1. Classification (NCBI taxonomy): domain Eukaryota; kingdom Viridiplantae; phylum Streptophyta; class Magnoliopsida; order Ranunculales; family Papaveraceae; genus Papaver; species Papaver nudicaule. Next base: position 151,196 of record JAJJMA010036743.1, read on the forward strand.
AAACAATCCATACTATGGGTTTAAGTATAATCAGACACCAATTAAGAAAAATTAGTTAAATTTACATTTGAGATCTGAAAATATATAGTAGATTTATAGTACAATTTAGAAGTACTTCTTAAACCCCGGCCATGAATGACGGTTGACGTAGAAATTATTAAAACATTTAGTGGCACACTTATCTGATTATGGCCAAGGGAGGTCGTTGTATTTCGCATGTAAGCTAACTATATAAATTGCTTAGTTTCCTCCAACATTTGAATTGTTTGCGTCTGTTTTTCTCATAAGGTTTGCAAACACAATTCCATAAAAACACTAGATTCTCTTTATAGATCCCCAATAAATTACATAACAAAGACTTCAAAATTTGCTCAAGAAATTTCGATTCCAATATCATGTACGTTACAACTCTTTAATTAAAATGTAGTGAAAAGAAATGAAATGTTGATTCTAGGTGTGTGCCTTAGTAAAATTAGTGTGAAGTGAACTCACAATGGACTATGCATAAGCTCACGAAAATTTTACTAGAGTATTATCTTTGTATACTAAGGGGATCTAATTCCTTGATGACATTCATCATTCATTTCTCCAATCAACAATCATACTAAGAACATAGAGAGAGAGTGATGACGTGGCCAAGCGATTTCTTAGGGCATATTTTTCTTCGATTCAGCCATGAATAGAGACGTCAATCATCCTCAGAAATCACCTACAATCAATAATCATTTAGGAAACTCTTTTAATCCTTCCTGCTCTTCAGGTTCCATCTTTGGGTTTAACGATTTTCCCACTTTGAAACCCTCTTTTGGAGAAGAACCACATGAAACCCTAGATTCAAATCGAAACTATTTGGCTTGTCTCAATGGGTCTGTTGTTTCTACAATCACTTCTTCTATCAAGCTTGCATATGAAGAACCGAGATGTGATTCCGATTAATCCTTTGGTTTCTTCTCTTTGGGTGACCTCCAACTTCATATTGCTTCTTGTGAATCATTTGTTGTTGGTTACTTAACTTGTTGAAAAAAAGACTACCCTTTGGGTTTGTGAAAGAAAAATTAACCTCTCTATGGAATACAAAGGGGATTTCTCCATGGCCACCTATGGAGAACAAGCTTTTATGTTCAATTTGTCCCAAGAAGAAGATAGGGCAAGGGTATTAGAAATTGGGTCTGTTCAATTTGGCATTAAGATTTTGCTTATCCGTCCTTGGCTCCCTTCATTGAGCAGCAGATTGGCACTATTAGCTCAGTTCCTATTTGGATGATTCTTAAGGATGATCCTCTTCATCTTTGGAATGCTCTTGTCTTTTCAAGAATCCCAAGTCTGGTTGGAAAACCCATCATGAATTGAATGAAGACTCGATTGGCTTATGCCAGGGTATGTGTGGAGGCTGATTTTAAGTGCACATTCCCATCTGAGCTGCCTTTTCAAATTGATGACAAGAAATTTGTTGTAAGAGTTGAATATCCATGGAAACCCTCTTATTGTTCTCATTGCAGAAGTTTTGGGCACTCCAGCGCTAAGTGCAGCTCCAACCTTGCACCTAAATATAAGAAGAAATGGGTTCCAAAAGCTCTATTGTTGATTTAGATGCAGGGGAGAGTGAGAAGATTACTGAACCTCCTCAAGTCAACCAACTATAAAAGAAAATGAAACCCTAGCAGAGAACGAGGACTCTTTGGTGCAGGGGAGTAAACCTATCTATACAAATAGAGAGTATGTCGGAAAGTAGTGCTCAATCACCAGAGCTTCTCTGGACCTATGTAAAAAGGAACAAGCAATTAAGAAAGAAGATTGGGTCCTCAAAATCAGTTGAAGTAAGTCATTTGAATCATTTTGATGTCCTTTTTGAAGATGGAGAATTATTGGAACATGGCTTAAATAGAATTTCAAGCCCTATCAAGGAAACAAAATTAGATAATTCTAGGGCAGAAAAAACTTTTGAAGGGGTGTCAATTGAGGCCACCAAATATGACCATGGTCATGCGGCCAACTTAGAGGTGCCTGGCAATAATGCTCAGTTGGATTTGAATGGGAGTGAAACCTCAAAGGGGGAGCCAGAGGATGAATTGTGGCAGGGAAGATAAAAAAAATGCAATGTTTAAAGTTGATTGTGAAGGCAGGTATTCTGAGGTAAGGAACATCTTCAATGGTATTGCTGACGGATTTTATCCCTCAAAACCTGGCAAGGGAGTCGCCAATCTTTATTCGGAAGAAGTGACAAACAATGAGAACTTGGGGAGTGAAATGAAAACCCCTGTCCCTACTAAGAAGAAAAGTTAGCGCCTCATGTCTGTAAGCTTTGTTTGTGTTTTTATAGATTGGTTTTTTCTCTTTGTTAGAGCAGTTTTTTCTCTTTGATTGATGGGCTCTGGCCTAGTTTGTAGCATTGTCAAGTGTTTCATTTTTCCCTTATCAATAAATCCTAACCTTTATTGTCAAAAAAAAAAAAAAAAAAATATTATCATATTTAGAGATTTAAAAATAATTTCTTATTACCATTATATGGATTTTGTGGGACTCTTTTTAGGGTCTTTTGAAAATGTCTGCGAATTGACGCCATACACTGATTCTTTATCTTTTTTTATGGTGATATTAGTGTTGAGAATGTTTGTTTTCTTTTCCCACTCCTTGCGTACAACTTTCTTTGGCTGCAGTGAGGTTGTTATTTTGTATATCATCTTGTCAACACTAACAACTTAATTGCTGGCAATCTAAACCACAATCCCTTGAGATCTCTTTTCGGAAGGCTTTTGCAGACGTCAAAACTGACAGTGGACTAGTAATTGAGGAGGCATTGTAAAACGGCTTCCGATCTATCCATAACTTAATTAGTTTGCTCCAACATTTCATTTGGTTCCGCTTACTAACCATTATTCTGGTCCCAATTGCTTTCCCACCAAATTTGATTTTATGGCAATGTTTCACGATACAGATTTTTATAGATCATTACAGTTCGATATGGTTCATACATAAGAAATTGCCTAGCAAATTCTCATTGCAATGCCATGTAAATTATTTTTTCCGATAGAGACCGAATAGTATGATATAGGTCATACTGTTTTTGTGTGTTAAGGTATCCACGTCGAATCAGACGTACGGAGCAAACCCATGTACCCTGTTACAATAACATGTGTCACAGGAAATTAAACAATTCCAAATGGGCCATTACGTAGTGGGCTTCACTGTCTTGATGGAAAAATCATTTGGTGTTGGGCTTCAAATCTACCCTCACGGTTTGTATTTTGCACCACTAAAAAATGGCCCAAAATCGAGGTTAACCTTGAAGGTATCCCTTATCTAGTTATTCAGTACTATCCCCACTACATGCTTTTGATATTGGGCAGCCGCAACACCCTTGTATGCTTATCATTCCAAATTTTGGTGAAAAACGAATCCGAAAAACGTTTGTTGCTCATGATATAGATCAAATTTGGTATAATTCATGTGGATCAGGATTAAAAAGTTACTCATGTCTGAGTATAGTATTTACGATATTACCATCTTATCATAATAAGCTCTATGTATTTTCTTAGGATCTCAATCGTCGGTCTGTGCATGTACATTGGCCGTAGTGAAAATCAAAACTAATATCTCCAGGAATTTACGTTTTGCAACCTATAAATGAATTAAAATTAATAATTTAATTCGTTTAACAAATACGCATTAGCAGCAACTCATTGCAAAATAAAATTGCAAAATAAAACAAAATAAAAAACTAAAGATTAAGATTTCTGACAGTTAGCTATTGGGTTTTAGTCCTTAATAAATTGTACAACTCTACATCGAACCATGAATTCCAATTGACACAGAGATAGTGAACATGTTTCTCATCTAAACCAATTAATTTCCTCCAACATTTCATTTAATTAGTTTTCTCTGACATTTCATTTGTTTGCATATTTTTTTTCAATATGATGCTGCACTAAATTTTAATATGTAAATGAAAACTATACTTTTATAGATTCCCAAAAATTAACATAGCAGTGACATGAAAATTGACAGGAAGTTTTTGATGTACGTAGTCACAAACGAAATTATGATCAGTCATGTACTCAATGTGTGTCATAAAATTAGATAGAGTGAGCATAATAATATCTCAACAATTTTGCTGGTCACATAAGCTAGATTCATTCGAGAGAGCAAAGGCAGTTTTTAGGAACTGTGTCTACAAGTTCAAGGTGCAAAACTGAAGAATAATTCTCTTGTGGGAAGAGGATAAACAGTAGGGGGTAAGACGTGTAAACTTGACCTTTTACTGGTGGCAGACGATCATGTGCTGGTCAGTCTCATTGACAGTTCAACAAACATCCCTATTCATTGCTACGACAACATATTTCACCATAGCTTTCTACTTCTACAAAAAATAGCCTGCTATATTTCTAATAAAGTTCAAAGCATTAACAAAGAGATGAAAAATGCATGGCAAATGTCGATCAATATGTCCTAGTATAGACTATCAGAAAGACGCAACACTTTCATAAGAAATCAGAAATCACAAACTATATTAAACGAGAAAGTCGGAATGGAACCTACTCCAATCAAAAAAACATTATGTTAACACTTGACGAGGCTCTTGGAAATGCCTTTAGCTGGTCCCTAAATCGCCTCACTTGTCTCACTCGCTCAGGTGAGCCAACGGTAGAACGAAAAAACAGAGAGACATCCTCCAGAACCACGGCACTTTCCAATAAAAGACTCAAAAGCTTGAGCTCGTTATCACATCCTTCTACCTCTCTTATCACAACATACCTGAGCTTAGATAGTGTGCATGGCACTGATGGTTCCGCTACCCAATTCTCTCCAATGTCTGGTAAGCCCGACTGTAGCCAAACAATAACAGAAAAATTATAATAGGGAATACATGAACACTTCATATGTTTGTAACACCTGTGTATAAAGCACAAAAACCAACTGATGCCGAATCAGACGAACTGCTTAAACTAGACGGTGAACTAATACAAACTTGCACTGGATGATATCTGACACACTTTTGAATTCTGCAACATAATGTAACAAATCAAATCTGAAAAGTTTGGTTAACAATTTACCTCTTCCGTCGAAAGAACTAAAGATTTTAAGTTTGGAGAGATCTTGAGAAAGTAAGTTGCTGCTCGCATGCAGCCTTCCGTAAACCATACTTTCAGCTCCAAATATTGCAGATTACAGAATTTGTGGGGCTGGCAGTCCAATTGGCCAAGTGCCTTTGAGAGAACCTTGAGAAACAAAACAAAAATCTTTTATAAAAAATAGTTGCAGCTAATCGTGCCTCTTAAATACCGCAAACAGAATGATGTTCAACAGGAAAGATAAAGGATAGCATTGGGTTCATCGCTGCAAATAGGCAATACAACTTATTTAACCAATTACAACATATTTTCGTGATGCTGATTATGGAAAGAAAAGGCAACACCCATACCTCAAGGACTCCGGATGATAATTTAAGTTTTTCCACGTTACCAATAGGTCCAAGAAATTCCATCATCCGTTTGCCATAAATGCCATTTTGTTCTCCAGACAGCCCCAGGTATGAATTTGCACTTTCGCCAGTTTCATTTCTTACTAAAGACATTGTGATATCAGCGGTGACCAATGAAGAAAGGTTCCCTAAAGAATACTCTTGTACCATTTGATCTTTGCAAATGAGGGATGTGATATTCGGAGCATTCAACCTGATGACTGATCTAACTGGCACCTCAACGTAATCTAGCTCGAGTGTTTGTAGGTAATGAGAATCAATAGTGAGATTCGAATCACCGTTTGCTATTTTACAACGTATGATTCTCAATTCAAGAAGTGGACAACTTGCGCAAAGACTATTAAAGGATTCTGTACTAGGGATTACAAATCCATCAAGTATGAGCGAGTTTAGCTGGTGTAGACTCGCCGACTTTGGTATATCAAGATTTGCGTACCCATTACCCCTAGTTTTCAATTTCAACTTCCTCAACAATTTGCAACTAAAGATTTGAAGAGGGAGCCGACAAAACCTATAATCAATCTCTATATCTAGTTCCTGAACATTATGTCTTATGGGTGCCAGAATATAAGTACTGTGATCTTTTGAAACTGATCTATCCAGTAATAGCTTAAATCTCAGTATATCCGAATTGTCACGAAGATAGAACACCGTTTTCATGCAACCAGTAAAACCGAACTCTGTTCTATAACCTCTATAATCAGTATCTGCATGGTACAAACTGGTATCGAAGTTGAGAAACGGCAGAGAAATCCAAACATCAGACCATCTTTTGGATAAAACACAAGTTCGGACAGCATATTTCATATCAATGAAGGAAAGTATATAATGGATGAGATTATTCGGTAAACCACTGATTCTATCTTCAGATGAATTACTTCTTAAATCCATGTTTGTTAATGTTTCAATTACTCTAATCCTAAGCCAAATCTTCAAACCAAACACTGAAACACAACCAAAATTCTTTAGAACGACTAGGGTTTAAAGATTACCTGATGATGATCAAGGTTGAAGAAGATTCATCCGTTTCATCCCATTTCGTTTCAAATGAACTAGGGTTCAGGGTTCTTTAAACCCATGATTCTGAATGTTTTAATTACTCAAACCCTAAGCCGAAGCAAGAAATACAACCAAAGTTCTTCAGCAGAACTAGAGTTTAAAGATTACCTGATGATGATCAACTAGGTTGAATAAGATTCTTTGGATTCATCCGATCGTGTCTAGGGTTGCTCCAACTGCGCTGAGTCGGTGAACATTGGAACTGTCGCTTCGGAATGGGTAGAACTTAAATCTACCCTAAGACAAATAGCCCAAATAGGGTTATAAAGTTATCCTTGAAGCCTGAAGGTATCCCGCCGGGAACCTCGAGGATTGATAATAGAAATGATACGGTCATCTTATAGGTTTTATATGGCACAAGCCAAATGCACGTGCGTGCGTTGCACGTAGGCGCGAACAATTTTATGTGCATTCTCCATCTATAGGTTAAGAATCAGAATCAAACTCCAGCAAAAATAGTTAAGAATTTAATTTTAATACATCACCCAATAATATATTGTGTGTGCGTTTCACATCATCTAACTTTAGGTGTTACAACTTTGCAACATCTTTTTTCGGGGAGATACTGGACTTATAACGTTTAGTCTCAAAAACACGTAGTAGCACTATCACCTTACCTACCGTCAGTGTTACATATATTCCTGCTTGTGTGCCCACGGTTGCTTCTCATTTCATATGACAATCCAAAAATGATGTGAATTTCAAATTTAATGTTATTTTAAATTAGCATGGCACCGGAAAAGTGTGGCATTATATTATATCAGGCCCATTTGAGTTATTCTATGCTTCAAAAAAAAAAAAAAATCACGTGTTCCTTCTTTATGTCCGAAGGTGTTAATCATCCCTTCATGCACATGTACTTCGCACGTAAATATCGTAGATTTTAAGTCTTTTCGCGCTATGTAGTTAATCTCGGTTTCGATTTTGTCTTGGTTGAGAACCAAAACACTGAAACAGATTTATCTTGGTGAGATTCTCGGTAAAATCACAGAACAATGTGCAGAACTTTGTTTCCACTTTTCACAAATGACATGGGCAAATAATCTACATATACTAAAGAATTAATTCATTTGTCCACTACAATAAACCTAGTATCACAAAATACACTTACTTGCCCTTAATATTTTAAAAATGAAAGAACCTACCCTTACATTTTAAGCCTAACCAAAGTTCACATTTCACTTTGTCTTCTCCGTCACACGCCACCTCTCTCCCTAACCATAATTTTTTCTTCCTTATGCCACCCACTGACCACATACACATAAAATCATGAACGAAACAAAACAAAGGAAATTTTTTATAAGAGAGAAGAGATACCAGAGAGAGTAAAAGAGAGTAAGCGATTTTCATTCGTATCAGCCATTTCTGGTTCCTGAATCTACACTCATTTTCTCCTAGATAGATCTCTTAGCATATAAAGTAGATCCATCTTTCCTTTCTAAAACTCAATAGATCCATCTTTCCTTTATAAAACCCAATTCTTTTCATTCTCTGATTTTTAGATTTGTTTTTGTATTTTTATTTATTTGTATTGAATGAGATCTGATTTGTTCGAAATTGAGATCTGATTTTAGTTTTATGTTAAGCTATACAATGTAAAATAAAGTTTTTTTGAATCTGTATGAAATGAAATCTAAATTGGGATAATTGGTCGATTGTTTTCATTTTCTGTAATGGTTGTGCTACTGGTTACGGTGGGGGCGCCAGGAGATGAAATTGAAGGAGGCGGAGGGTGGTGGTGAGAAAATGGAAGAAGAAAAATATTTGTTTTCCCGATAGGAGCGAAAGAAGAGAACGAAAACGTGTTTCGGTAATTTCCCTAAATATTTAAGGGTAACTTAGTATTTTCCAAAGACGAATAAAAACGCAGGGGAATCTTTTTAGAATATTCTTCCGATCCTACGGTTTGTATTTGAGATTATAAGATCCGACGGTAATAAAGAGTAAACATTTGATATTTTGGTTGTTTGCATTAAAAGGGGGGGAGATTTTCTTAAGATCTCACTCGTTGGTCACTGCAGCGAGCGACACCAGATAATCAAAATCAAAACTAAAATCTCCAGGAATTTACTTTCTACGATCAATAAATGAAACCCAATACTCAAACTGATATAAATAATTTAATTAATTTAAACAGTAGGCGATAACAGATTATTGTAAAATAAAAAATTAAAGATAAATATTTATAAGAATTAGCTATTGGAGTTTGATCTTTATTGAATCGTCACAATCTACAATATTAGCTCCTCCTAGTTGCAATCTCCTTTATGATTCTGCAACTTTCGCCATAGATTATCATGAGGCTTAGGACATCTACAAATATCCCTGAATTGCAATTAAAACAAAGAATGCTAAAATGTTTCTGATATAAAATAATTAGTTTCCTCCGACATTTCATTAACTATCTTTCTCTGACATTTCACTTGTTTGCATGTTTTTCTCATATGATGTTGCAATAAACTTAATTATCAAAACATAATTTTATAAACGAAAATTACTGTATATTCTTATAAAAAAGTTTGCATACCGCAAACACATGCAAATTGGCTTACGAACTTTCATTGGACGTAGTCACAAACAAAATTATGATGGGCCATGTACTCAAAGTGTGTCATAAAATTAGTATGAACTCAATATAGACCATGCATAAACTCTCAACAATTTTGTTGGTCACATGAACTAGATTCATTCGAGAGAGAGAATAACCAACACAAAAATTATTTAAAAAAAATTAATGACTTTTAAAATCAAAAGATGACATTGCATGAAGAAGAACTTTTCAAGATAAATTTTTTACAAGGTTCCTTTTATTTAAATTATTACGTGGTTTAATAAAAGGGCTTTATGAAGCCCGTCTTTCCTTCAAAAAAAATCATTACCACTGATTACGCGGTTCCTTTTATTTTAAAAAGTTAAGATAATAATCTTTTAGGTTATTATCAACTTCTTCTTTTTTCCTTCAAAAAAAAAATCTTATTTTATATACATGCTAAGCACATGTAATTTAAATTTCCCTGAGATCATTAAAATGTATTTGGTATATAATTTTTGTAGAACTATAATCATCAAAATTCATCAAGAAATTAAAAACTATGCTATCCAAAAATAATGTTAAAAGTTGTAGTTCATGTATATTCATTCAACTTGGCATAGAGTGACTTTCCAGAAAAAAATGTCATCTTCATTTAAAGACTATCTTCTTGTATCATTTTGGGTATCCAAAGTAGCAGAGAATCACCAATTTGTTGCAGTACTAAAACCATATGATTTGCTTCTGTGTCATGTGGAATCTTTTCTTCATATCAATGTGCCAATTATTTGATAACATTTGAAGATCTACATTTTGGATAAAATGGTTTCTGATTATTGATCTGGAAAGGATAAGATTTACAAGGACACAACTCTGGTATATAAAGGACTCATGCTCACTAGTGTGCGGTGGTTAACCGTTGATAGCTGTTGACAGGTTGTCAACAGCTCACTCTCACACTTTCTACATGACAATGACACTACAAGACACTCAAGACTAGCCATACACTATGCCATACACTATTACTCCCCCTCAAGATCAAGTAGGTTGTCAAAGCAACTTGATCTTGCACTACAAGACACTCAAGACTAGCCATACACAATGAAGAAAGCCAATATGAAGAGAAACACCCAATGTAGCAGTCGAACAGTCCAGCAGTTGAGGTAGCAGTTGAGCAGGTGAGGTAGCATAGTAACAGCAACAGTTGAGCAGGTGAGGGAGCAGTTGAGGCAGAACAGTTGAGCGCAATTAGTGTAGCTGAGCAGTGGATGAAAGTAGGACAGCAACAGTAGAAAATTCTGATGCAGATGCAAGCAGTGATGAGATTTTGCTGTAATAGTATGTAATCTAGTAATCAATTACTCAGATGCAGAGAAAATGTTGCAGTAGACGTAGACAATGCTGGAACTCCATAAACACGTAGACACCAACAAAACTCCATGTACTGATAATTTGAGAATGCACTTAAGTACTTGCAAAGATTCTGCACATATGAAGAACACCAGGAACTCTAGCAAACCTTCAACAAAGAAATCTGCCTGTAATCTGTCACTACCTCTATAAAATCAACACAGGTGTTGTTGCAGTAGTTGGTGCAGTATAGTCAGAGCTTAACATTGGACTGAGTAGGTATATTTGGTGAAAGTATGATCAGAGCTCAACAGTTGAGCAGAAATTGGTGCAGTGGATGTAGTCCACCAGATTTATATCTTCATAACTCCAATTCACTCTTTACACCAGTGTGAAAGTTAACACAACAACTTAAAAAATAACAGCCTACACAAAATGCAGAGTTTCACAAGTGGACAGAACCACTCACTGCTAAATCAACAATTAACTAGCAGAGTTCTTCAAGTAGATAGAAACACTAACTGCAAACAGAACAAGCACCATACACTACTGAAGTTGTCTTGTGAAGCCCAGCCAGAAAATACTAATAGCTTGAAAGAGATCAGCTGCAGTCACTAATCCTCCAAAACTTTATTGTAATGCAGGAAAAACAGAAATTCAAAGATAACATAGCACAAGCATCACACAAAAAACTGAATAACTCCAGCAAGTTTATCTTGCATTATTTATGTACACACCAACACTTAGTCTTCAGGAGCAGACATTAGAAACAGAAGTTCCAAGCAAACCAACTCATCTTCAGGAAGGATGAGCCAAATGAGAAACCACAATGCAGAGTTTGCCAAGTGAAAAACATTCACTAACTGCAGATGAATAGCATAAGAACTATGCAGAACCAAGAAATTCAACTGAATCACTTGAGAACAAAACAGCTCAAGTAGGAATGTGCAAAGAACAGGTGAAATAAAGCAAGATTTGAGAATAGGAAGGCAGTATTTCTTGATTACAGTGAGATTGAAATGCAATATTTCTTGCTTGAGACAGGAGAAGAAGAGCAAGAAAGTACAAAATAAAGAGAAAGAAGATCAAGAAAAACTCCAAGATTCTCAGGATTAGTAGGAAGGAACTGCAAATTGATTTCACAGTGAAGAAATTAGAGGAAAATGTCTTCAAGAAACAGATCTAAAGCAAGACAGAGATCTGAAAATCCAGATCTGTTGAGAAAGAAAGTAAATGAAATCGAAATTGAAGAACAATTTTGAAGTAAAAACTTCAATCAGGATCTAATTAAAAAGCGAAGAAAGCTCATGGAGCTGAGATTTGAGAAAGCTCATAGAGCAAACAACCGAGAAAGCTCATAGAGCTGAAATCAAGAAAGCTCATAGAGCAGGAATTGAACAAAGCTCATAGAGCTGAAATCAAGAAGCTCATAGAGCTGAAAACAATGCTGAATATCAGTCTTACATGTGAATTAAGCATCAAAGCTGATTAAACAGTCTTACATGAGCTAGATCTAAATGATCATTGAAAGAGCACGAAGCTCGAGCTCGAAGCTCAAATGAAAAACAAAAATGAAATCAAACTGACCAGCAGTAGCAGGATGAAGTAACAATCAAAATAAGAACAAGTTCAGTAAGAAGCAATACCAGAAATTGCTAAAGTAGATTTGCAGAACACCAAAAAAACAGAACAACAGAGGAGATCTTCAAGAGACAGAAAGCTTAGAGGCAGCAGATCTTTGAGAGACAGAGAACTGTGAGCAGCGGTGGAAGATGAGAAAAAGAAGATTGAAATGAATATCTGTGTAAATGTTTTAATAGCGGAAGCAAAGAAAAGGACTTAGGTCATCAGGCTCTTATGAGCTCTGATACCATGATAACACTCACAAGATCTACATTGTGAAGAAATGAAATCAGTTTATTGAATTAGGAAAGATAGATTTTACAAGGACACTACACTGTATATAAAGGACTCATGATCACTAGTGTGCGGTGGTTAACCGTTGATAGCTGTTGACAGGTTGTCAACAGCTCACTCTCACACTTTCTACATGACAATGACACTACAAGACACTCAAGACTAGCCATACACTATGCCATACACTATTATTATTGTCATGTGTAACATGATCTATAGAAAAAAACACTATAAAGTGCGGATAAAATCGCTAAAAAGGAAGGATAAAATCATCAAAAAAGCGAAGATTTTATTAAAAACAACATTAACTATAAAAATAAAAACGTTAACCAATATTTAAACGATAACAACATTGGCCGTGCTTAGTTGGGCTATATGCACGAGCATGTTCTTTACTTGATGAGCAGTCAATAGAGATAATTATGAGTCATATTGAAATTATCCTTGTATTGTTTAAAACAATTGCTCATATTTTAGGCCAATGACCAATGAACGGTTTGAACCTACAACTTAGTTTTGTTACGAACCGGATCCTAAACAAAAGGAGTTGACAAAACATTTTAACAAATATTGTTAACCGATTTTACATATCTAGTGGTTTAGATCATTCATGATATGGCAGCTAAACTAACTGTCTCAGTCGGGGCATGTCATGTGTTTGGCTGATTCTTGGGGCAACTAAACATTTCTGTTGTTAAAATTGCTCCAATTGCGGGAGTCATTGGCACATTGAAACTGTCTGTTCAGAGCATCTCCAATGGTGTTTGGATGTGAATCATATGTGGAGACCTAAGAAAGAGGGATTTCATTAATGTTGAATACAAATAAATTCTAATTTTTAAAACCATCTCCAGTGGTAGTTGGATACATATTTTTTTGATACACTTGTCGTTTAGTTATAGAATTTGATTAATCAAATAAAATAAAAATAGTAATAAAATAATAATAATTGATGACGTGGGTTTGGATTGGAGGTTCCAAAAACCCAAACTCTCTTCCAAACTCAAGAGTCCACGTCATACAAAATTTTAACCATCCAACTACCACTGTAGAGCTTTTTTCTTATAAGAGTTTCCAAAATCATATGTGGCACCAATATTTTTCCAAACCCAAACACCATTAGAGATGCTCTCAGGGAGTCCAAATCACTAGATATTCCTTATCTAGTGATTCTAATTATCATGTTCTATCCCCACTGTACGCTTTTGATATTGGGCAACCGCCACACCCTTATATGCTTATCATTCCAAAATTTTGGTGAAAAACGAAAAACGTTTGTTGTTCATGATATAGATCGAATTTGGTATTGTTCATGTGGATCAGGATTGAAAAGTTAATCATGTTTGAATATACTCGAGGAGTTCATGATCCAAATCAAATTTTGAATAAGCTCTACACGGTGTTTTCTTAAAAATAAGCGTTAAGAACATGTAACTAGCTAAACATTTTGCTTACAAATTTTGTATTGATGAAAAAAAACCTAACACAATTTGCAAATCTGCACACGCTACCATTTCTTAATAAATATCCGATTCAATTTTCACTAGTAAGAGTGGCACGCACGAAGTGAAAAAGGGTCGGAAGTATGGTTTTGTGTATTTTAAATGGAAGAGATTTATAATTTGACAGTTTCCTCCAACATTTCACTTATTTCTGGTGCTAAACTCTTTTGTATCCCTATATTGTATGTACACTAATTTCAGTTTTAGCTTTATTTCACATAACAATAATTTTTATAGGTATCGAAAAATGAAAACACGAAAAAAATGCAATGTGAGCTTTTTCGTGACACATAAAATGAAAATTTAACCAGTCATCTCCTCGAGGCGTCTTTTATCGGGAGCGATGCCCCCACTTTTAGTCTTTTACAACTCCATTTGTGCATGCATGTGCTATGGGTGGAGGTCCCTGTGGTGGTGGTGGTATATTTCTTGCAACTGGTGCATGGCCCAAGTTTTTTTTTTTTTTTTGATAGGTCATGGCCCAAGTAATGGATAGCCTCAAAGATGGGTATGAAGTAGCTTTGGCTGAGCTATCAAATAGCTCTAATGTCGACTGCTAAAATTAGCGATGTAACATGGTAACTTACTAGGGAGGTTTAAAATAGAATAACATTTCATAAATTATTATATTTCATAAATCAAGGTTTTGCATTTCTGATCATTAAGGCTCTTATTGGCTACTCAGTGCAACAGTACTATACAAACACAATTAATCGACTAGCACGTTCCATTTCTTACAATACACATAGATTGGAAAAGACCAGGATCATCTTTACAGTAGAACCTATTTGTCCGTACTTACCCCCATGCGTTCAAGATACTGATAGCCACTTTCTAGTCTTACCGATAACAATCAGTTGTCTCAGCTTGCATTGTGATCCCTAAGAACCTAATTACGTACCTGCATGGTGCACAACAAGACTATCCTGATATGAATTTGATTAGTTTTCTCCAACATTTCATTTGATCCATGCTAATTGAAGTTTTTCTTATTCTTTTACTCATTTGTCTTCGCACTGATATTGATTCTGAAAACCATACCCCCAAAGATAAGATCACTAAGACGTGATAAATTGTTCGAGAAATTTTCTTTGTGATATCATGAGGATTGTTTATTTATCTTTGATATGCACAGAGTGATGAATGAAACTAAAATGTTGAATGCACAAAACAACAGTAGCTTTTATAGATCTCAGAAAGTAAAGTCATGGAAAAATGACATGTGAAATTTTCGTGATGCATGATAAAATGATAATTTTGCTTTATTAGTGTGAGTTTAAACATGCACAGACTCTGAACAACATTGTTGTTAACAAATATTACCTGTTTGTTTCTTTACAACCATTTTTCTACTTCTACAAAAGACAGCCTGCAGCATTTCTAATAAAGTTCAAATGCATTAACAAAGGGCTGGAAAATGCATGGCAAATGTCAGATCAATTCCATAGTAATATCAAAAGATGCATTACTTTCAGATGGAATCAAAATTATATTGAAAGGCGAATATATTAGCACTTGAAGAAGCTTTTGGAAGTGCTCTTAGCTCGTCCCTAAATCGCCTCACTTGTCTAACTCGCTCTGGTGAGCCAACAGCAGAACGAAAAAACAGAGCCACTTCATCCAGAACCACGGCATTTTCCAACAAAAAACCCAAAAGCTTGAGCTCGTTCTCACATCCTTCGACCTCTCTTATCTCAACATACCTGAGCTTAGATAGTGTGCATGGCAGTGATGGTCTTTTTTCCCAATTCTCTCCAATGTTTGGTAATCCCGACTACAGTCAAAAACAGTAACAGAAAATTATATATTTTTTTCCCAATGACGACCTCTCTTATTTCAAAGACTACTAATTTGATTTCCAGTTCCGAAGGCAATCTCATTAATTTTGTATTATCCATATCACTTATGCAGTTAGGGATGAGGTTTAAGATGTGATCAGAAACCTCTGAATGAGAGGAGGATGACATGGAAGCAAAGTGAGAGAAGAAGGAATCCACTATTCCTTGCCTCTCATGGCACCATGTGCCATCTCCTTTCTTGATGGCATCAATCCTAAGCTTACGAGCCCTGTATGTAGCAGTCGAGTGGAAATAACCTGTGTTTTTATCCCCCAAGTGAATATTTTGATCTCTAGATTTAGTTTTCCAGAAAGCTTCTTCAAAAGCGTACCATTTTTGAAGGTCCTTTTTGATTTCAATGACTATCATGTTGTTATCTGGGAGTTGTTTTCTGTTTTTTGCCAATTCTAGATTATGATTTAGATTTTTGATGTTATGTTGTATGTTACCAAAGTAGTCCCGATTCCACTTTTTAATTTCTATCTTAACATTTTTTAATCTTTCTACAGTTTTGAAAGCTATAGAACCCTCTGGATCAATCTCCCAAGCTTTTTCAATTACTTGGAAACAAGAAGGATCATCCATGTAGAAACCAAAAAACTTAAACGGTTTAGCACCATCTTTCCAACAAGGAGATGTTTGAAGAAGAATTGGACTATGGTCTGAACCCACTGGAGCAAGGTGGTATACCATGGCCCGAGGGTGCATATCGAACCATTCAGAGTTAACCATAACTCTGTCAAGCCGGGCTTCCACAAAATCCTTCCCCGCCCTTTTGTTAGACCACGTGTAACGGTATCCAATGAACCCCAAGTCCATCAGCTCAGCATTCTCAATGAGATTAGAGAAAAAAGAGGATTCCGTTGGGTCAACAGAGTTTCCCCCTCTTCTCTCATTACTAGCCAGAGTGAAGTTCAAATCACCTATTATGATCCAAGGGACTTCTACAGTAGAAACAGCTGGTGGTCTTGTTTTGGCATGGTCTCCTAAAGTAACCATAGATGTTCTGCACACTACTGATAATCAAATAGATGTTCTTGTAAAATGCAGCTTAACTGATAAAGTTTGGATGCTGTCGGGCATCTATGGGTGCCCCTATAGAATCAAAAAACACATTAGCTGGGACTATTTCAAAAATCTAGCTCGCTCTGTTGAGGTGCCCTGGCTCATCATGGGTGACTTAAACTTCACCTTAGCTAATGATGAACGAAGGGGAGGTAACACTATTGACCCAGTTGAAGCAAATTTCTTTTCTCAACTGATTGACTCAGCTGAGCTTATGGACTTGGGCTTCATTGGTTACCGATTCACATGGTCTAACAAGAGATCTGGTAGGGAATTTGTTGAGGCTCGTCTTGACAGGGCTATGGTAAACTCGGAGTGGTTTGATATGCACCCTAGGGCCTTGGTCTACCACCTTCCTTCAGTGGGCTCAGACCATAGCCCAATTCTCCTTAAAACTTCTCCTTGCTGGAAAGATGGAGCTAAACCTTTTAAGTTCTTTGGTTTCTATATGGAAGACCCATCTTGCTTCCAAGTTATTGAGGAAGCATGGAACATTGACCCAGAGGGGTCTGTTGCTTTTAAAATAGTGGAAAGGCTTAAAAATGTGAAAAAACTAATCAAAAAGTGGAATAGGGATTATTTTGGGAATATTCAACATAATATAAAAAACCTAAATCACAATCTCAATCATGCTAAGAACAATTTAAGGCTCCCTGATAATAGCTCTAAGGTTCTTGAAATAAAGAATGAGTTAGAAAAATGGTATAATTTTGAGGAGGCTTTCTGGAAAACTAAGTCGAGAGATAAAAATATTCAACTAGGGGATAAAAATACTGGCTTTTTCCACTCAACAGCGACCTACAAGGCACGCAAACTGAGAGTGGACGCGATCAAAAGAGATGATGGGACCTGGTGCCATGAACGAAGAGGGATTGTAGATTCTTTTTATAACCACTTCGCGTCTATGGCATCAACTACCAACCCAGAGGTTTCTGACCAAATTATAAACCTTATCCCTCCTTGTATAAGTGAATTGGATAATGTTAAACTTATGAATCCTCCCTCTGAACTGGAAATTAAGTTGGTTGTCTTTGACATGCATCCTAATAAGTCTCCAGGCCCTGATGGCTTCCCAGCAATCTTCTACCAAAAAAACTGGTTCCTTCTTAAAGATGAGCTAACTAAAATGATTCAAGGTTTTTTCGAGTCTAGGCACATTCTAAAAGAAATTAACTCCACTTTCATCACCCTCATCCCTAAAATTGAATCTCCAGAATCCCCCAAGGACTTTCGTCCAATATCTCTCTGTAATACCATCTACAAAATTATCTCAAAAGTGCTTGCAAACAGAATAAAGCCGTTTTTGGATAACATCATCTCTCCATTCCAATCGGCTTTTGTCCCTGGTAGGCAAATTGCAGATAATATTGTGATTGCTCACGAGGTAGTCCACACTATGAGAAATGAGAGCAAGAAAAAGAAAGAGGGTTTTATGGGCCTTAAGATTGATATGTCTAAGGCCTTTGATAGAGTTGAGTGGTCCTTTTTAGAAAAGATTATGAGAAAAATGGGTTTCTGCCATGAATGGACTGAGCTAATTCATCAATGTATCTCTACCACCTCTAGTGCAGTTCTCATAAATGGGTCCCCAACTGGTTTCTTCAAACCAACTAGGGGTTTACGGCAAGGGGATCCCCTATCGCCGTACCTATTTATATTGTGCATGGAAGGACTTTCCAGAGTCCTTCTGGAGGCGGAAAATAGAAAACTCATCACAGGGATCAAATTTGCAAGGGTTTCCCCCTCTATATCCCACCTTCTTTTTGCAGACGACTGTCTGATTTTTGCCAAGGCAAATAAAAAAGAAACCAAAAATCTGGTAAAGATTTTGGATGCTTTCAGCAAGGGATCTGGTCAACTCATCAACTATGACAAATCGGGTATCTTCTTTAGCAAGTCTGTATCAAATTGTGTTATTAGAGATATACTACAAACCCTCAAAGTTAGAAGAATTTCTCTAGATGATAAATACCTAGGGGTCCCTCTCTTCACACACAGGTCTAAAATCCAATGCTTTGAACCCTTAGTTCACAAACTCAAGGGAAGACTCAAAGGTTGGACGAGCAAACTACTGTCCCCTCCGGGCAGAGGAGTCATGATCAATCACGTAGCAGACTCTCTGGCTACATATCAAATGTCGTGTTTTGTTGTCCCACAGACTGTCCTAAAGAAAATGGACGCATTAAATCGTGCCTTCTGGTGGGGGCACAACCAAGATAACCTTAGAGGTCTATGTCTCAAGTCGTGGTCTTCTATTTGCAAACCAAGAAATGTCGGAGGTTTAGGATTCAAACAATATGGAAAATTCAACCAGGCCATGATAACCAAAATGGCTTGGAGATTGTACCAGCATAAAGAGGCTCTCTGGGCAACTGTCCTAAGAGCAAAATACCTAAAAACTAGTAGTCTGTTGACCCTTGAAAAACCAAAAAACAATTGCTCTTGGCTATGGAAAGGCCTGTGGAAAGGAATAAAAATTGTTCAAGATGTAGCAACTTGGGAAATAGGAGATGGAAGGGATATTATGTTGTGGAAACACAACTGGATCCCTCTGAACAATCCAAACATCATTGAAAAAACTGATATAGCTCCGATAATTGAAAACACATTGCATCATGTTAGTGAAATAATGAATACGGAATCAAGAGAGTGGAATGAAGATTTCATCAAACAAATACTGCCAGCAAATGTGGTGCAAAATGTTCTAGCTATAGACCTTCACAAAACTGAGAATCAACCTGATAAACTATACTGGCCGCTTAACACGAATGGAAAGTTCAGTGTCAAATCTGTCTACACACTCCTTGTAGGTGGATACTCCATCATCCAAACTACAGGGCATAATATGGCTATCTGGAATCGCATTTGGGACCTGCATACACTACCGAGAATACAAGTCTTCATCTGGAAATGCATGCATGGGATTCTTCCTGTCAGAAACACCATTAGCAGATGGATATGCACTATCCCCTCTAATTGCAGTTTCTGCACTTCAGAGCCGGAAACTGACTGCCATGTTCTTCTTTTCTGTCCTTACAGTAAAGCTGTCTGGTTTGGCTTAGGCTACAATGTAGACCTGGTAAGAAATTTGACTGTAAAACAATGGGTTCAGTCCTGGGTAACAGATAAAACAGACTCGACCATAGCAAACGTAAATGTTAGTCAGTTCTGTGCGGTTACGGCATGGTTTATATGGAAGGCAAGATGCCTTATGTGTTTTCAAAACAATCAACAGCCACCAGCTGTTACTATAGCTCTTATCCATAGCCATTTCAAAGATTTCAATATCAATTATGACAGCACAAACCTTACCAGAAACCCAAACCCGACCCAGCTCGCAGAAATGGAAGTCATAACCTTGGCAAACCAGTCCACTGTCCATAGCTTCTGTACTTGGAATCCTAATTTATATACTGCAATTGTGGTCCTGATTGTTACAGATGAAGAAGGTG
This sequence comes from Papaver nudicaule, assembly GCA_023529015.1. Taxonomy (NCBI): domain Eukaryota; kingdom Viridiplantae; phylum Streptophyta; class Magnoliopsida; order Ranunculales; family Papaveraceae; genus Papaver; species Papaver nudicaule. The sequence continues at coordinate 171,388 of JAJJMA010036743.1, forward strand.
CCATCAAAGAACACCAAGCTTTCGACTGTGGAGTAATTGAGACTAAAGAAAGCAGGTTTCTGGGGGCTTTGGCGGCACTGAAATGGCATCAGTTGAGGAAAAAGCGTACCTGCAATATCCTTATTGAAGACAAAGAAGTGGTGAAGAAGTTAAAGCTGAAATGGAGATCCCCTGATAAACCTGTGGAAAATGAACATATCGATGGAAGTGTCGAATTACTTTGCTATTTTAGAAAATTTAACTGTTTCCCTGTAAGGCTTAACTGTAAGCCATTGTTAAAAACTGTAGTTGAAGACTATGCTTCCTCTCGCTTTGAAGAGGAACAAAATGCTGCTTTCCCTTCTTGTGTAAATTTCATCAAACTGGGTTCTGGTCAGGCTATTGACCTGAACAACTAGTTTCGTTTAATATAAAAGCCTGTTCGAGAAAAAAAAAAGAAAATTATAGTAAGAAATAGATGAACAATTCATCTGTTTGCAAGACATGTATAACGCACAAAAACCAACTGATATCAAATACGTTGAACTGCTTCAGCTAGACACGGTGAACTAATATAAAACTTGAATTTGATAATATCCGACACACATTTGATGTTCTGCAACATAACTTAACAAATCAAATTTGAAGAGTTTGGTTAACAATTACCTCTTTCGATGCAAGGACTATAGATTTTAGATTAGGGGAGATTCTGAGCAAGTAAATTGTTGCTTGCATACTGCCTCTTGTAAACCATACTGTCAGCTCCAAATGTTGTAGATTAGACAATTTGAGGGCCTCGCAGTCCAATTGGCCATGTGCCTTTGAGAG
>JAJJMA010036749.1:0-12611 GCA_023529015.1 Papaver nudicaule
CACCCTCTGCTGTCTCTTCTTCATCCTCCATTTGCATGGCCGCTGATCTACTATTTCTCTTTGTTCGTTTCCTATGTCAATAATGAAAATTTGTGATATTTTTGTTTGTGAAATAATTGGTGTGAAGATCCAGATCTAAATCCATCCTTTTGTTTTTGTGAAATTTTTTAAGATGAGTATTTGGTGCTAAAATTGTAGAAATGAAAGTCGAGATTCATTTCTGTACATAGCTCAAAGTTTGAATCCGATCTATCTTTCATTTTTGTAGCCGAAAAGGTCAAAATCCAACTAGAACTCTGATCTATGTTTCTCTGATTCTTTATTTTGTTTGTTCTTGTTAAATCTAGGGATTGTTACTCGTTATGAATTTTTGTAGTTATACTGATTATGCTTATTGTTATCTTTTGATTTGCAGACATGGGTTCTGTCTGATTTATGGACTTGATGATCGATCGGTGGTAGAGATTCTTCAAGAAAGGTTGCCGTGCTGATGGTGATGGAACAATTTGGCAAGTTTTGTTTTGGTTTCAAGCCTTCGTTAAATCTGAATCTTAGATATGAGGTCTCTAAATGTTGAAGGATATATAGCTCTAAGTGTGAGATTCAAAGAAACAAGATGGGTGCTTCAAAGCTGAATTAGTTGATTAATGGTGTTGCTCATCTTAGGATTGTAAGAAGAAAAATTAGATTTGTGTATTTTTTTTCCTTAGAAAGATATTTGTAAATTGAGATGCAATTTGTAAATCGAACATACTAATGAATAAGATAATTGATATTGTTCAGATTTTGGTTCATACGGAGTATTTGTTTTCAATATTAATTTCAATTTCATTTTGAGATGCATCTTAATCAGACCGGAAATATGATCAGAAATAACAACCGGATTTATCGAGTTAAAGCAACTAATTCAGACACTTGCTCCAAATCTATTCCTGTTAACTTCATACTAGCCGCTCCAAGTCTGTACCAGCTAATTTGTGACTAGCTGCTCAAAGTCCATACCAGCTAACTTCGGACCAGCCGCTCAAAGTCCATACCAGCTAACTTCGGTCTAGCTGCTCAAAGTCCATACCTGCTAACATTAGGATAATTGGAAGACACTTGAAACAATGACATTTTTGGTAGCTCTATGTTAGCTGGAACATATCTAGAGCGACTACTTAGCTGCTATAAGTCTATACAAATCGCACCTTTTGCAACTCAAGAGCGACTGCCAATTTTAATCGCTCAAAGGGTTGTAGCAGCTAAAATTGGGCTTTTGCAATCAAAACAGCGTGCTTGCTTAAACCCATTTTTCTTGTAGTGGATTATATTCATTGGGTTATTCCCGTGGGCCTCTTGTTGCGCTACACTTGAAAGTTGAAATGCTTACCCATTAAAAAGATAAGTGGACAGGTTTTAGGGTTTTATATAAAGTATAATCTACTGTAACTTCTTTTCTCTCCATTCACATCTGAAATTTCGCCTCTCTTTTGGATCTCACATCTCAGTAATCTAGGAAGCTATTTCATACATTTTTTTTTCTCTGATAATGGATTATTGGGAACATCTTCGCATCTACTTACACACGCAAGATCGATCACATTATGATATTTTCTCTCCTAAGTATACAATGACGATCAGAAAGCGCGGGTTGGTATTTGTTTTTGACCACTGATCTATACGTGTTCTTCCATCTACATATGTCAGTAGCATTACTGGCTTCTACCAGTGGATATTATGTTAAGAGATCTGACTTGAGCCCAGGGGTATTCTTTAAATGTAACCAAAGAAAATTTCCATTCAATTCTGTTGTGTTTGATGTATTTATAATTTGTCTCGATCAAATATGTCTCTTTCTAAATAATACAATGATTTTTTTTAATAGATCTGAACCCAATTTTTGGGTATTTGCTGATATAGTTCTGGTAGTTTTATAAGAGTTGAGGTATTGCATACACAAATTTGATCTTGGTTTTGTTAGTTGATGTTAGATTCCTAGAAAAAAAAAAAGATAAAAGAATTGAGTTGAAGTTGTACTGTTTAGTGCTTTGGTCTTGGATGGTTAAGTTTGAGGCGTCAATGATAATTTCAAGTTTTTTTTACCTGTGTTCATAGTAGTCTGGTGAAGTTGATGATGCCGGCTAGTGATAAGGTGTCTACAGTTTCTATGACAAGACTACGATGTGACAAATGTCTACGATATGGCAGCTGGGATAATAGGTCATGGATTTTTTCCAACTCTTAATGATGCTGTCTATGCAATTAGGCAATCAAGAATATGCTCCAGACCTAAAAAAGAATCGACAGTGAACGAGAAGGTGGGTAGCAGAATTCACCGGATTGGGAGCAAAAGAGACTGACGTTTGCCGACGAGCATCGCTTTTGCTGTGGAGAGTGTCGATCGTGACTAATTTCGTCTGGAAGACAAACCAAGAGAAAAGATCGTACTCTATGAGTCCAAGACGATACACTAAGATTTGAGGCTGCAAGCTGGCAAAACCATCCACCCATTCCAAAATTTCAAGACATAGTGAAGTTATATTGAATTCAGTTTTGGGTCATCAATTTGGCAGCACAGTTGGTTTAATGTGTGTCTTTTGGCAACTGGCAACTTCCTTGGTTGTGTCTTATGCTATTGCAGATTAATAAGGTGGAGCTTGGAAATAACTCGCGCATCACCGAGTCCCAAATTTATTGACTGGATGTACAGAACGTGTGCTGTTTTTGTCAACTGGCAACTTCATTAGTCTTGTTTTTTTGCATGACGAACGCACATCACCAGGTCCCAAATTCCATTTAACCGTTCTTGCGTAGAACATATTTTATTATGCATAAGAGAAGAATAGGACCACTAAGCGGATTTTCTTTTCTGTTATATTGGGAGTTGTTTTCTATGTTCCTCATACTATAGAAATGCGGTAAAATGTCATCGTGGCACTTTGTATACACTGAAATGTCAGTAACACGTTAAACTAGATTACTCTTTGATTTACATGTATTTGCTAGTGATGCTTCAATCTGTGTATGCTTGATCATGAGATTGTCACAGGCCTGAAGTTGTGCCTAGTGATAACCTTAAGACTTCGTATTTCTGTCTTACAAGGCCTTGTCAATGTTTTAGCATCATACCTTTGATGCAGCTTATGCTGTGACTAATTGTTAAACTTTTCATGGACAAGATGACATCTTGAGAATCAGTCTTGACGTACAAGAGTTGGACTCTTGCCAAATGCCAATCTTACGAGCAATTCAGGTGGTTACTTAAAATTGCCATCTCCAAGGGTCAATGGAGAGAATTGCAAAGATGAGATATGGACTATATCAAGTGGGCTAATCTTGTGGGCCTTTTGCAACGCTACACTTGAAGTCCTTACCCATGAAAACTGTAAGGGCACACACGTTTAGGGTTTTATATAAGAACTACTAGTACTAGCTACCCTCTCTATCTCCCATTCTCCAGTCTCGTCTCGTCTCTTCTGTTTTGAATCTCTCTCTGAAGAATCCAGCACCTCTTTCATTTTAATCACTACGAAATGAATTACTGGAAAAATACTACACATATCTACTTACACACCTAAGATTGATCGCATTATGATATTTCTTCTCATGAATGTACGGTTTTCAATCATTATGTTCTTTTATATATGGAAGTCCTCCCTGACCATCAACGGCCAACTTAACCGTTTGATATGATCTTGGAAAGATCAACCCGGTGTATTCCAAATTATTCCAAGTTTTGAATGTAACCAAAGACTTCGGTTCCAGCAACCGGAAATTAGCCGCAAATGAGATTTAAATTTCTATTCAATTTTAGTCGAAAATGAGATTCAAATTTCCATTCAATCTGTTGTCTTTGTTGTATATATATAAATTTTTTCTGACCAAATATGTAACAGTCCTTTTTAAATAATACAATGGTATTTTTTTATAGATCTGAACCCCCAATTTTTTGGTATTTGTTGTTTCCTGCTCTTATAGTTTTTATAAGAATTGAGATATTGCATGCTCTTGTAGTTTTGGGTATTTGCTGTTGCCTGCTCTATAATTTTTGGTTTGTAAGTTGATAAAATTCCTAGATTTTATTTTTAGTCGAGGGTGACGGTATCTTGGATGGTTAAGTTTGAGCGATGGATGATAAATTTAGGTTTTTTAACTGTTTATAGATTTGTAGTTCTGGTGAAGTTGATGATGCCTAGTTGTAAGGTGTCTACAACTTCATTGTTGAGGCATAATACAAGACTTTAATATTTATGTGTCATAGAATTGCAATGGTAGCTATACAGTCTGCTGCAGGTGACAGTCATAAACAATCTTAGTTAGGTGTTGCATTTGGTGAAAATTGTGTTTGAAACCACTGCATGGTTTTCTAATAACCAAAGATGTAGCACCCTGTGCTAAAACTGAAATGACCGGCCATTGAAGTCTAAAGGTGCAGTACATTGTCGCAATGTTGCGCCAATGAAGTTTGACGAAGCTTGAGGTACGCATACTATAGAAAAAGTTGGAAAAATGTCATGGTGGCACTTTGTATGCGCTGAAATGTCAGTAATACACTGAACTAGATTACAATTCGATTCTCCAATATCACAATAAAATACAACATTTGCTGTGTCAAAACTCAATGGCAGTTTTGTTTGCGACTAAAAAATTGTTGAACCTGCATCTGTGGAATTAATGGATCGATATACTTAATACTTTATACTACTCCCGCTCCTCTTAAAGTACCCTTGCTTCTAGCCGGTGGTGCGGTATAATGGCATTAAACTTTACACGGCCTTGTCAATGTTTTTAGCATCCATAAATATGTTACACTTACACCTTATGTTCTGACTAACTTTTAACTTGGTTTCAAAACAACTTGAGAATAGCTAAACAAGTATACCCAGGATTTCCAAGTTTCTGTTCTCGTTCTCGTGAATCAGTTTCGACGTACAAGAATTGGATGTACATGGTCTACAGACTCTTGCTAATCTTATGAACAATTACAGGTGGTAACTTAAACTTGCAATTTCAAAGGGGAGAATTGTAGAGGTGAGATTTGGATTATATCCATTGGGCTATTCCTGTGGGCTCTTGTTGCGCTACACTTGAAATTCTTACCTGTCACAAGGATTCGGGCTCAGGTTTTAGGGTTTTCTTATATGAACTACTAGCTTCTCTCTTTCCATTCACAAACTAAACTTTCGCCGTTTTAGTCTCTATGTTTTGATTCTCATCTCAGTTATCTAGTAATCTATTTGGTTCATTTTTGCTCTGTTAATGGATTACTTGAAACATCCTCGCATCTGCATACACTTTTAAGATCGATCGCATTATGATATTTCCTCTCCTAAACATACGCCACTACTGGCGAAATCGAAACATATGCGTTTACAAACTATATTTAATAGTCTTCTTGCCCCCTACGTGGTCCATTTTCTTCTAGTTGTCGTTACGAGATGACTTTGACCGGGGAATTATTTGAATGTAACCAAAGAAATAGTTGAAATTGAGATTTAAATTTCATTCAATTCTGTTGTTGTCTTTGTTGTATTTAGAAATTTTTTCGATCAAATATATAGTACTCTCTTTTTAAATAATACAATGATTTTTCTTTTCTTTTTTTGATCTGCACCCCCAATGTTTGAGTATTGGTTGTTACCTGCTCTTGTAGTTCTATAAGAATTGAGATATTGCACCACAAGAAATTTATCTTGGGTTTGAGTTGAAAGATGTGCTGTTTATTGATTTGATCTTGGATTTGGTGGTTAAGTTTAAGTCGTGAATAATGAATTCAAGATTTTTTATGTGTTCGTCATAGTCTGGTGAAGTTGATGATGCCCATGTTGCCAAGACTTCATCTTTCTGTATGATAAAATTGCAGTTGTAGCTGGAAATATTGTCGCAGATGACTGTCAAGAACGATCTAAATGGGGTGCTTTTGAGTGGGTGTTGTTAAAGGATTTTTTCTAAGTGGGGTTGGGAAATCTGCAGGTGCTTGACAAATCCAGGGTTTTGCACCTAAAAAGAAATGCTCAAGCTGCAAATATCAATCCAGAAGGTGTTGGAAAACAATTGCAGAAAATCAAAAATACACTGAACAAAAATCACAGGCAGCTGAGTCGCGGACTAGGTCGCTCTCTTTAAGGTGTTTCACGACTCTTGTCGTAAACCCTATGGGATAAAACAACTGATACTCTCTTGTTCGATTTCTCCGCACTATGAAAAATCGAACCAACTATTGCTCTCTCTTACACTTGCTCAGAATTCAGAAAACTTATTCTATTCTCTTTCTCAGACTAGCCTTGTAAAGCTTTTAGAGAATAGAACTCAATTAATGAAATTAATGAAATTAATTAACATAATTGTCCACCAAAATCTTCTCTGTGTAACAGTCAGAAAACGGTCGAAAATAAGTACCCAATTAAGCATAAAATAAAGGAATTTAATTAGCTTCAAAAACGTTTTGAAAACCAAGTTAAAAACTGCAAAAATAAGTTTCTGAATCACCGGATGATGATGATCTCTCTGAATCAGAAACTTAATTGGAATGTAAAATCATTGAAGTTTGGAATCCAGATTTTTATGACATTCGACAGGATAGGACTGAAAAATATTTAGCAACTGATCAGGTAAGGGCTATTTGTGACGATTTAGATGTCATGGCCATGCCCAGACTTTATACACTTATTAGAAGAATTTATAAGTCTAATCTTATGACATTAGACTTTGTTTTGGATGACCAGGATGAGACAGCGTGGGATACATGTGGGTTGCCCATTGCTTGTGGAAAGTTTAAACATGGATATATTGATACCCTTGAATATAGGTGCATTTTCTCAAAGGAGTGATTGTGAAAAAAGATGGTTGAAATGCATATGAAACTTACCGTAGCTTGTGCCTATTTCACTCTTGGCAAAATACTTGATATCCATACTCTTAGTATTTTAATTATCTTGCTTATGGACTGAACGCATGATATCAGAACTATCCTTTCCATAAGAAACATCTCGATGTTGAACTTCTAACTGGATGCCAACAATTTTTTGATGTGTGAATTTGATTGACATTGAGAGAATGAAAGTAATGATGGGAATTTCTTAATGTTGTGATTGTTGCTAATGGAAATAGTAGTTCAGTATGTTAGGTGATTTCTGCGAGAAAAGAATGAGTGTATTACCAGTGAGGTTATATGATCGATAGCCTGACAAGGAATTGATGCTGTTATACATTGGTACTTGGTACCAGAGTGCGGGTAGAATGTGATGGCTATACTATTGTCGGTTATAGTTTCATATGTATTTTGGCTTACCTTTGAACTTCTAACTGGAGAATGCTATTGAACCATGAACTTCTTAATTCAAGTTGTCAACCTTAATTCGTACTGTACTTCTTGGTAAAGTTGATGGTGTTTATTCACATTAATTATCTATGTATGCTTGATGAGATTGTCACAGGCCTGAAGTTGTGCCTAGTGATAAGCTGCCTACATGTTGTAGTTACCTTGTCGAGGCATATTTGAGGCAGAGATTTTGATCCATTGGGCTAATCGAGTGGGCTTCTTGATACCTTGTACGTGAACTTCTTACCCATGATAAAGGATGAGGATTGAGGGCAAACGTTTAGGTTTTATACAAGAACTACTAGCTACCCTTTCTATCTCCCATTCTCCCTAAACTTCGCTGTTTTCGTCTCTTGTGTTTTGAATCTCTCTCTAAAGATATCCAGAAGCAGCATCTCTTTCATTTTGATTTTCTCTAATTACTACGGAATGATTATTGAGAACATTTTACTTATAAACTCAAGATCGATCGCACTATAATATTTCCTCTCACAAATATACAGTCATGAATCACTTGGTGTTATTTTACAGGAAGTACTCCTCCCTTCCATATTTCCCCAAATTCAAGTGTTCGATATGAATTTCGGATATCGCCTCAGTGTATTCTTTTAACCTTAACTGGAATTGTTTTTTATTTTTGTTTTGGTAAAAAACAAACGAAAGTTTTGAATACTTCGCTTCCAGCCACTGGAAATTAGCCAATTCGGTTGTATTTGCAGTATTTATAAAAAAAAATCTCTTTCTAAATAATAATATATACGATGATTTTTTTTTTTTTTATATAGATCTGAACCTCCAATTTTTTGGTATTTGCTGTGACTTGCTCTTGTAGTTTCATGAGAATTGAGATACTAGATACAAGATTTTTATCTTGGGTTTGTTAGTTATAAGATTCTTAGATTTTTTTTATTTTGAGTTTGGGCCATGAATGATAAATTTTATCTGGTGTGTTGATGTTGCCTACTTGTAAGTTGTCTACAACTTCTTTGTTGAGGCATAATACAAAACTGCGACATTTCGGTGTGATAGAAATGCAGTGGTAGCTAGATAGACTGTTGCATGTGACAGTCATAAATAATCTTAACTAGGTGTTGTTTTTTGTGAAAATTGAGTTTGGAAAATCTGCATCTACTTGACAAATGAATAAAGAAGAAATGCTCGCTGATAATATTAATCCGGAAGATGAAAAAAGGCTGATAGCTGCAATAAGAATGCAAAAGAATTAACAACAGATGATGACCTCTCTGAATCAGAACTTGAATCGGAATCAAGAATTAATGAAGTCCCGGATGCAGATTTTTATGACCTTATGGAATGATGGGAATTTATTTATGTTGTGATACTTGTTAATGGTATCAAATGATTGCTGATAAGAAATTGCAGTTTGAAAAATCTTGAAATAGGGGGTTCAGTATATATGTTAGGTATAAAAAGGATTTGATTGTCATTAAAGACGGAAGTAATTTCTTACTGAACCATGAATAGGGACTTCCGTTCTTGTAAGAAAAGTAACATGATCTAGAATGTTTGTTTTGGCATTCCTGGCTTCCAGACTCTCTAGCATATGGAAGCTGGGGTAATAGGCCATGGTTAGTTTAAATTTTCAAGCTCAATAATGATGGTGTCGATGCAGTTAGCCACTGGCCTAATAGAACAAGTAGCATTCAAGTGGAAGCTCCAGACACTTCCAGACCCTAGAAGAGAATTGACATCGGAAGACAACAGTTGATGATTAGCATCCCTACGTTGTAGAGAGTGTTCACTGTGGAATACAAGCCAGAAGAAAATACCAACTCCATGAGTCCAAGACCATACACTCTGATTTGAGGCTGAACCGCTGAAGGCTGGCAAATCATCCACCCAGTTCAAAAGTGACTGATGTTTCATTGAATTCACTTTTTCTAGTTATCATCAGTTTTTAGGACTAAATGGACAACGAGTGTGCTGTTTTTTGTCAGCTGGCAACTTTTTTAATTGTGAGTTTTGCCATTTCAGATTAATTGGCAGGACCAGGATTTCATAGTGGTAGAGCTTGAAAGTAAGTACACGACAATGAGGAATAGGACCACTAGGTTTATCAGACAAACGATAATTATAACGTACTAGGCACACAGACATGTGATATCCAATTGGTGCTTTGGTTTCACCGATGTATAAGAATCGGATGTACATGGTCTGTTACTCTTGCCAATCTAAGGGAACGGTATTGCAAAGATGAGATATGGACTATATCAATTGGGCTAATATTGTGGGTCTTTTGGTGCGCTACACTTGAAATCCTTACCCAAGATAAGGGTAAGGGTGCACACATTTAGGGTTTTATATAAGACCTACTAGCTACCTTCTCTATCTCCATCCTCCTTAAACTTTGCCGTCTTTGTCTCTTGGTTTGGAAAATTGTGTATGAAAAATCCAGAAGCAAATCTTTCATTTTGATTTTCCTGATCACTATGAAATTGATTACTGGGAACATTCTACTTACATCTAGATCAATCGCACTATGATATTTCCTCTCACAAATATACTCTAAAGCCTCCGTGTAATTCGTTTGAAATATCCCCAACTTCTTGTCCACCCTATCCCCAACTTCAAGTGTTCCATAAGATTTTGGGAAATCAGCTCGGTGTATTCCAAATTATTCAAACCGAAATTTTTCAATGTAACCAAAGACGTCCCTTCCAGCAACCTGAAATTAGCTTGAAATGAGATTTAAATTTCCATTCATTTCTATTTTCTTTGTTGTATTTATAATTTTTTTCGATCAGATATGTAATACTCTCTTTCTGAATAATACTTGTGATACTTCAGTTTTTTTTTTTTAAATCTGAACCCCCAATTTTTGGGCATTTGCTGTTACAAGTTCCGGTACTTTTATAAAATTTTGATATTGCAGGCGGATTTTTTATCTCGGTTTTGTTAGTTGATTAGATTTGTAGATTATTTTTTTGAGTTGAGGGTGTACTATCTGTTTGAGCCATGAATGATAAATTCTATCTGTTTTTTGTTTGTAGTTCTGGTGAAGTTGATGATGCGTAGTTGTAAGTTGTCTTCAACTTCTTTGTTGAGGCATAATACAAGACTTTGATATCTGTTTGATAAACTTCGATAGTCTGTTGCAGGTGACAGTCATAAACAATCTTAACAAGGTGTTGATTTTGGTAAAAACTGAGTTTGAAAAACTGCGGAGTTCTCCAATGACCTAATAAGAAATGCTCAAAGCTGCAAATATCAATCTGGAAGGTGAAAAGGTTGACAACAGATGATGATAACCTCTTGGAGTCAAGAATAATTGAATTTCCAGATCCAAGTTTAATGACTTCCACAGGGATAAGATTGATGAAGTTTAGCATTTGTGACCATTTGAATGCCATGTCTAGACTATATCCACTACTTAGAAGAATTTATACAGCTTTTTAGGTGAACGTCATTTGTTTGGACTTTGTTTGGGGAGAGCAAGATGAGACAGCTTGGGACACTAGTGGGTTGCCTGTTGCATGTGGGATGTTTGAACATTGTTATACTGATACTCTTGAAAGTGTACTTACAAAATCTATCCTTGATAAGGTGAAATTTCTAGTTGGCAATGATATTTCAAGGTTTCTACAGGTGGAATGCATGTAGAAATTTACCTTATTAGCTTGTTGCTATTACACTCCAGGCAAACAATTGATATCCAGACTTTTGTTTTTTATTATCTTGAATGCTTTTGGATTAAACCTGGATATCAGAAATATCTTTCTTTGAAGAAATATTTTGATGTTGAACTTGTAACTCAATGGCGCCATTACTTTACATTTGAGAGAATGAAAGTAATGATGGGAATTTCTTAATGTTGAGATAGTTGTCAATCTTATCAAATGTTGGCTGATAAGATTTGGATTATATCCATTGGGCTTATCCTGTGGGCTCTTGTTGACAACCCTTGAAGCACTTAGTCCTCACACATGATAAGGGCACACGTTTAGGGTTCCTACATGCATGTACCAACTTGAAGCACTTGTTGACAACCCTTGAAGCACTTAGTCCTTACACATGATAAGGGCACAAGTTTAGGGTTCATATATGTACCAACTACGCTCTCTCTTTCTCTATTTTCCATAAATTTCGCCGTCTTCGTCTCTCAATACTCCAGAAAGTTACTATTTCAGTTTTTCTCTTCTTTCTTGGAAAATGGATTATTGGAACATTCTAAAGATTAGATCAATCTACACTATGAAATTTCCACTCAAAAGTAAGTTATGTGCGGTGAAGATTAGCCATTAACGAAGGAACCAAGACAATCGACCGGTGGTTCCTACATATTTAGAAGAGGAACAAATAAATTCAGATCTAATGGTTTTCTCTTGCGGGTAGTCCTCATCATCTCCATTAATCGGTGAAGATTCACCGTTAGACAGCAGAAGTTAATCGAGAATGAGATTTAAATTTCCATTCAATTGTGTTGTTTTTATATTATAATTTTGAACAAATATGTAATACTCATTTTCTGAATAATACAATGATTTTTTTTTTTAATACTCATTGGGCTAAATGACTGGGTATCTTGTTGTGCTGCAATCGAAGTTCTCACCCATGACAAGGATAAGGGCACACGTTTTAGGGTTTTATATACGAACTACGAGCTATACTTCGGCCGTCTGAGTAACACAACGCTGCTTTACCAAATCCATTTTCTTTGCCGTGCATCACCTTGGAAGGGAAGCTGTTGTGACACCAACACCGCATTCCTAGTTTGCCTTATTTAATTTCCGTATTTAGCTCTATTGGGTTTCCTAGTTTAGATAGTTATTAAACTCTAAGTTCTTTTCTTGTTTATCAAGGCTTTGAAGCTATAAATAGCCTGGCCATAGTTTGTTTTAGGTATCAAGAATTAATACAAACTCTTCTTCTAAACTTTCGTCTCTTCTTAATCTCTTATTTCTGGTGGTTAACCCCCAATCAAAGGGTTCTATCTTGGGTTTTATACCTTAATCCTCTTGTTTTGGTCTAGAACCCTAACAGAAGCTTACAATAAAGATTAGTAGATGGCTTTAAGAAATAGAGGCAAGTTTATCTCTCAGTTGCTCTTTGGTCAAACTAGAAACATTGGTGTCCAAAGTAAACAGTTACCGAAGGTTGATATCCTTGATTAAGTTTTGTTGCGAAAGCTTTCATATGTTGTTGATTTTTTATCCCAATTTGTAATTTTTTATTTTCTTGTTGTGTTTTAGGTTGAAGAGTTGGATAATCTCCGTAAGCAGTATGTCCAGATTGGGCTAGACGCCATGGAAGTCCGGGCATCACATGAACATATATTGGTACACACTCA
>JAJJMA010036755.1:4300-22479 GCA_023529015.1 Papaver nudicaule
GATGAAAAGGTTAGATTTTATTAAAAATCAAAATTTATGCCCAGACCCATTACTGAACGCTTATATGATTTTCACTTACGTGCAATCCATGATTGCCTTTCAATTCAACAGGAGATCCCTAAAGGTATAATGCTTGAACCAATTTGGTATTGAACCCCACAGGAATATCCTGCGTTTGATCTCTATGATTACTTCCTCATGCTCTCTACCAATTTTCTTCCCCATTACCCTTCGATTTCTCTCGCTCCAAAGGGACCATGCCACAATAAATGGCATAATAGGTCAGATCTTCTTATAGAGTTGATTCCCTGTAGAGCAATGCCATCTTTCGAATTGATCTTGCAGACTCAGTTTGTGTGTCCAGTTTTGATGCATCGATTCTGTAAAATAGTCCCAAAACTTCTTTGAATAGTGACATGTGAGCAATGTATGATTTACAGTTTTGTCTACTGTATTGCAGAGGCTACACGTTGTAACAGTGATATTACATCCTCTCTTCATAAGGTTATCCACAGTTGGAATCGCGTTCGGACAAGCCAACCATACTAAGACCTGAGCTTTAGGAGGTACGTGTTTTTTTTCCACACATATCAAATTTTGGAGGGGCTGGATGCATTTGATTCATGAAGCATTGGTATCCTTCATTGACTGTGTATGAGTAAGCTGTCTTGAAAGCAATGGTGTCTCTAGCAGAGGTTAATGTTGGTGGAGATCTTAGGAAGGAAATCATGATGGAGAATTGTGTTATCACTTCAATAGTAGAGTTTCTCTTAAGACTTATTTTCCATTCGACATCAATTCTTTAACTGATGCCTTATTGATGGAATCTTTATATGCTAGCTTGTATGTCCTACATAATGGAGTGTTGCTTGCCCAAGAATCCAACCAAAACTTAACGTGCATACTTGACCCTATAGAGATAGTTGAGTTTGCGTGAATTATGTCATCTTCCTTGTGTATAGCTTTCCATAGACCTCTCCTTTAGGGTAATATAAATGCATTGGGGTTGATGTCGTCAATATTTGAGTCTGCTTTTAGTTGAATCACTCGTCTCCATATCGCTTCTTTCTCCTTTGTGTATCGCAAGTTCCATTTGGCTAGCAACGCCTTGTTAGTTGTCTTAGATGTCGAACCACAAGTTCACACATTCTCTTAGGCCTGCTGAGTTTCTCTAAAGCTATCCAACATATCTTAGTTCTATTCGAAATAGCTCCCCACAGAAACTACGATATTGCTGTCTCCATCTTCCTTTATACTTCAGCCAGAATAGGTATTAGAGACATAAAATAAACAGGCAAGCTTACCAAAGCGCTGTTTATTAGAACCAATCTCCGAGCTTTGGATAAAAACCTTCTTTTCCATACATCCAGTTTCTTCTTGAACTTGCCTAAGATTGGGTTCCAAATTGATACTTGTTTGGGAGTGGCTTCAAGAGGCACACCAAGGTACTTTACTCGTAATGAATCCACCTTATAATGCATTATCTTAGCAATATTTGTTATTTTCTCGTCAGTCCCAATACTAATTATTGTACTTATCTCGATATTGACTCTAAGGCCAGTGATGGCTTCGTAAATATGAAGATTGTATACAAGGTTTTCATCCATCTCCTCTGTGGCATCATGAAAAATCAACGTATCATCGGCGAATCGGAGGTGTGTGACGCTGATTCGTGACTTTATGTTAAAGCCGGAAAACATATTCAGAGCTTCGCCTTTCCTCAACAATTTAGTGAGGATTTCTGCCACTAATATGAACAAGAAGGGTAACAACGAGTCACCTTGTCGTAATCCTTTTTCATGCTTAAATTTACTTGTGCTGCTTTCATTTACTAGTATTGACTATTGCGCTGAAGAAACACAACAATATATCCATCGTCTTCATTTTTCTCCGAAACCCTGACCTTCAAGTAAAGAATATAAGCAATGCCAATTTTCGTTATTGAAAGATTTCTCTATATCCAATTTTCCTAGAAAACCTGGTTGCCGAGATTTGAGTCTTGAGTCAATAAGTTCACTCGCAATGAGAATTCCATCTTAGATTTGCTTTCCTTTGATGAAAGCTCCTTGATGTTCTGAAATCAATTAAAGAAGCATCACTTTTAATCTGTTGGCGAGTATCTTGGATAAGATCTGATTGGGTCTATTGGATTCTTCTTTCTTGAGTATAACACTTATAAATGCACAGTTAACTCTCCAGTCAAGCTTTTCATGCTCATGAAATTCATGTATCACCGCCATAATATCGTTTTTCAGAATTGTCCGTGCATTTGAATAACTCCATAGGATAGCCGTCTAGTCCTAGAGATTTACTTTTTCTGCATTGTTTGATATTCAACCAGACCTCCTCCTCACTAGTGGGTCTCTCTAGACATTCCTTTTGTTCATTGCTTATCTCTTTGAAATCAGTTGAGTCGATTTGGGGTCGCCAAGCATGATTTTCTTGAAACAAATTAGAGAAATAAGCATTGAATTCTTCTTTTATGTTTCTTTGATTGAAGTTGGCATGCCCATTGATCACTAACTTGTCCATGGTGTATTTGTTTTTTGTAGTCATTATGCAAGGTATCATCCATGGAATTACCTCTTGGCTAAGAGGCAACTCTTGCTACTACTTGCGTCTGGTTCACATATCTTGAAATATTGCTAAATTGACATTGTATAGGTTGATACTAATTTGTATTCAGTTAAAAGTTTGTTTTATATGATGAACAACTGATATTGTATATTGCAGTTACCAGTGGCGCTTGAAGCTTACTATATGGATTAGAAAATCGTCGACCACGGCCAAATGTTGTTTGTCTTCTTGTATTAACACTTTGCAATGTTTTCACCATGATATATAATATAACATATTTCTTAATGCAATTAGCAAATGCCAATATATGTACTAATCAATTTTCATGGTACAGTTTCGATGAGGGTAGAATAATTCTCTCTTTTATTTATTATTGTTCTTAGAAATCAGCTAGATTAGATTTTCTATTTAGAAGTTGTTTTCTCACTCGCACCGTTCTTCCTCGAGAGTCTAATAACTATAAGAATCACTTTTAGAATTTAATCCCAATCGATGGATACCACTTTTGTGCTACAATTTGCACCCAGTCTTAGGTGATTAAGGGGTTATTCTAAAACAATAATCTCAAAGATGTAACAAAGAACAAAATTTTTACCTTTGTAATCAGTAAAATATGGAGTGGAATAGTGTCAGATCAAATGGTTAACATGAAATCTCCTAAAACAGATTGGGAGAAAAAATTACAACATATCCAAGTTATTAAATATGATGAACGATTGCGATCAGCGATGTGGAAGTGAGGATTTTGTGCCACCTAATACTGGGTGCAATGGTATCCACAGTTAATTTTCGTTTAAAACCTTAGGATTAGTTTAACCTAAATGTGCTTCAATGTATTCACTCCTACAAAAGCTGGCATCGGTTCAATTCCTTGCTCAATTTTATTTTATTGGGACAATGTTAGCTTTGGAGTGTGGGTACCATAATGGCATAATGGCATAATCCCATATGTATCCCCAAGCCCATAAATTAATAGTTTGTAAACATATGCACTGAGGCCAACCCATTAGCAAGAATACTCCAAAATTCGTATGTAACTTAATCATTATGTGTTACGAGATACATGGGATCAAGGGAGGATGTCCCTTGATTTCTTAAAATAAAGATCTTTATGCCTCTAAGGTAGGGGTCGGATGGTAGGTAGGGGGATGGGTTATTTTATGGGGTTTGGATATTTAAGTCCATCCAAGTTCAATTATAAGGAGTACCAAAATTTATTAATTTACTATCGATCAGTTACAAATCTGAATAACCCACATTAACTTTTCACTAATTATCCCTCTCAATTTCAGTTACAAATATTAACTTCCCACTCATTCTCCTTCTCTTTTTAAAAAAACTCGATTTTTCTCAATTCGATTATTCTTCTTTCTGCATTACAAACATGGGTAGAAAGGAGAATTACAATCCTCAGGAGGAGACAAGAAACTAATTGCTCACACTCAGAGGCGAAAAGGAAGGAAGAAATTAAAATCAACCAAGGAAAAAAGTCGTGAAGAAGGAGAGGAACAACCAGAAGAAATAGAGGAATAAGTTGACATAATTAAGAACTAATTTACTATGAAAACCTTTGCAATTGTTTTCACTGTAGTTTCGACCGATTTAATAGGTTAAAAACCGTAAACTTTCAGTCACAATAGAAAAAATCGTCATGGTAGTTGAATCGACCATGATGATTTTACATGTTCAGCAAAAATGAAGAAAAATCGTATGTTTTATACATAAGCATGACGATTCTCTGTCTTCAACTTTAAATTCGTATTTTTGCATGGCCAAAATTGTCTGGGTAATATACTCGACCATGACAGATTTTTTATTTTTGAAACTGTCGTCACAAATTAGTTCCAAAATTATGACGACTTTAGCTTTTGAAAAACCTGGATTCTGTCAATTAAACAAAAAGAACAACCTTCTTATTACAGTGGCCCTTTGTTTCACCCGATCCAACGAAAATAATGCGGCAGCTTGGGTGTATCCAATATTGTCCAATTAACCCTAAAGGTGATGGAAGTTTTTGAGCGGTGAGGGATGACTCCAGGACAGATATCAAACATACTGAGATAGTGTAGCTGCTAGAAATTTACTAGGCTCAACTACCCCGAGCTCTTTCTACCCATGTGCACTAAACCTGTATCAAAGATACTACTCCACTACTGGTGGTTTCGCACAAGACTGGAACATCACCAGTAGAACACTACGCTAAGACCAAGACAAGATAGAAGAAATCCTTTCCATATCAGACTGACCTTCGAACCTCAGATTCCCCTTTCTTAAGGGAAGTGGTCTTATATTTATACAAATCACTGAAGACAGACCCCAGTGATCCAATACTATTAGGCTGAATATACCACTTACATGATGCGGCGGTTACATTTAGACCTTCCTTGCGGAGTGGAGGGTGCGTAGGACCATTCATCCTACGCTTACATGGGTACTCCGCTGAGGGGGGGGTCCGCTGACATAAGCTACCTTATATCTTCTTGCGGTGGCTTCTAGTCCTAAGATGTTGACTGGTCTTTAGGGTATATATGAGCACCCACAATCTGCTCTTTTTTATGAGCCTCGGGATGATTAATCAATGAAGGTTATGTTGATATTCTAATGATGTTGCGGATGATTCGGACTTCCGTTGGCGTATATTCGTTCCTTAGTCGGTTGCCACGGATGGATTTGATGTGCGATGATGCAGATCTTTCATCTTCTTTGCTGCGATGATGTAGACCTTTATTCTCTCTGCTGCGGTGATGACAGTTGTTGATGAGTCGCGTCGATTGATGTGCCGAGGGTAAATTTGAATTTTTACATGGGCATTTAACGCTCTATAAATTGCTGGTGATGAAGCAGTTGTTTTATCATATCTTCCCCGAAAACGTTTTTATTATTTCTTTATTTTCAAAAAGGTTTTTCTGCATCTTCATTTATTTTTCAATGATTGGTGACAAGGCTTCTCCTGCTGCTGTTGCTGCTCGTAACTCTTTGGATCAAGTAGATTCCGTCTTGTTTACTTCGTCTTCTTCTGTTGTGGATTCTTCTAGATCTCTATCTGCTCGTGTAAGTCGTCGTGTTGACGCTGTTATCTGGAATGCTCATCTTGATGTTTTTTTTTTCGGAATGTGATGACGACTCTCCTTGCGTTCCGAGCTCTTCCGGATGTATCTGCGGCGTCGCTGCTTCTCCTATGTTTCCGGACGACTTATTTTACTGCTCCTGCACTGCTTCGAATGTCTTCACAGATGCTATTGAGGTATGTGCTATTCCTTCTGGGTCCTCTCGTCGTGGACTTAAAAAGATTTACTGGATCCTTAACAAGCAACATATCCATCTGCGGAGTAGGTATGAGACTTTTCTTCGGCTGAATTGTCCGCTGCTGATGCTGTTGAATATGCTTCCGAAGCTTTTTCTAGCGTTGTTGACGATGATCCGGTTTCTCTTAATGGTGTCGCTCCCTCCTTCTCAGTTGTTGACCGCCTGATGATTGATTCCAATAGTAACCATACCGTTGCTTTTGATGCATGTTGTGAACTTCATTCTCATTGGGTTGTTGTTTTGCGCCGATTGTTTTTCATTCAGAGGGCGTTTTTTTCTTTTTCCTAAAATGTAATCCTGCAAATAAATGTAAATCAAGAAAGATTGGCGATGATCATGACCCTTTTTTTTTTTTTTTTTTTTTGCAAAACGACTCTGATGATTCTTGGAGCTATATAACACATAGATAACTTGAAACAATTGATATTGTGAGGTTGTTTATGTATCCCGATTGTATCCGATATTATCCTTTGTATAGGTGTATCGGCCTTAGCGATACGATACCTTATACATGATATTAACTACTTTGGTTTTGAGCTATGAGAATCATGTACCAACTTTGAACATTTTTGAAAACACTAATTTTCCCTCCCAAAACCTTTTCTTCTCCTTTCTCTCTCAAACAATAATCTAACTTTATTAACTAATTACAAATTGTAACAACTAAGCTAACAATAATTTAGTTAACAATATGGGGAATTTGGGATTATTTCATGCTGACCCTAATTTGGCATCTAGTGAAAGGCCCCATAAAAAAAAAACGTGCCCCCCAAATAACCAAGATAATAAGATCTCAATATTTTTATCATCTTCGACTTTGTGTGAGTTTTACCACCTATTTTTGCCTGAAATACAATGCACCGTCTCTGGGTACTTTCGTAGTGCTCAAGATCAAAGTCGAACAAGACGAGCCTAAACCAAGTCAATGACTTAGTACTTGATTTCGTTGGTACCATTCAAGCGACTCCAATTCTATTGTTTACTCGTTCAATGAGTGAATTTTCAAGTTTCACCAACCTAAAAAATAAGGTAGATGGATAAAAACCACGAGGGAACGTTTCAGTTCTCTATCATTATAGACAATCCCATCCATATTTTCTATGGAATTCGAACCTGAACTCTATTTATAATTCATTTTTTTTTTCGCATCGTCCATTGTTTCTTATTTCAGCATATATTTTTCCGCCTCTTCTCTACCTTTTCAGGGACGAATTCCGGATAGTTTTACATCTAGGATTTACATATACAACATATAGCACTGTCAAGAGTGAATTTCCTTTTTTTTTGAGATATTTCGATTCAAAAAAGTACGGGATTCTTGCTTCGGTCACAGAGAGGATAGAGGTTGATCTAGGGAGGGAAATAGTGAAGAAACTTGAGATCAGGTTGAGGATGCGTGTTTTGGGTGTAAGAGTTCGGGATCCCCGTCGTAAGGTTGACTGGAAATCTCCAAGGCTAGACGCGTGTTGTATTGCTCAGGTGTTTCTGCTCTGAGAATGTCTCTGAATGCTCTGGGAAAGATGTTCTGCCTTTGGAAGATAGAGGAAGCCTCTATTTATAGTGTTGAACTCACCCTGATCTCTCGACAGAGAAGGTGGAAGTCGTGGAAGAGTGGAGGAGGGGAGGATATGGGTTGTGCTCTGTGACTGCTAGAGTCGTGTAGAACATGTCCACTCAACACCACCTTCTCGTAACTGTCCATCATCTCTATCAGTTTCTTTCTAACTGTCGTAGACCGCCAGACCAATACCCCTAAAATTATCCCCCCATGTGATGTTTTTATATCTCGAGTGATGTGCAGACATTGCATGGTTGTGTTGAGTTTGAACAGCGTCGTGAGACTATGACTCTATGGCCAACGCGAGTGTGGCGCTTTAAAGACACATATAATGGACGTGTAGCAGTAGCCTTGACCTTTGGCCTAGGCCAAGGATTCATGGCGCCATGTATATGGCGCCTTTTCATAACAGCAACGACCTTGGCCTTGGGCCAAGGTCGGATTCGTGGCGCCATGCATCATGGCGCCACAATGTTTGTGCTACGGCCTTGGCTCCTGGCCAAGGCCGGTTTTGATATGGCGCCATGGTCTGGGGAGACCAAGGCCTTGGCCTGTGACCAAGGCAACTTTGTTGTGGCACCATGATCTATGGCGCCATGGTCTGGGAGACCAAGGCAGCTTTGTTGTGGCGCCGTGGTTCATGGCGCCACGCCTAGGGCTGAGGCCTTTGGTGTTTGACCAAGGCTAATCTTTTCGTATTTAGGCTATGCCACTTTGGCTATAGCGTACTTGTGCGCTTGCGCTATGGCGTATGCGTGCGCTTGCGCTGTGGCGTATGCATGCGCTTTGTGCTACAGCGTGCTTCAAGTCATGGCGTGCGTATCCATGGTATATTAGACCATTCTGTGCTTAGAGTGTGGTCTGCCTAAGCGTGTTTAGGCT
This sequence comes from Papaver nudicaule, assembly GCA_023529015.1. Lineage (NCBI taxonomy): Eukaryota > Viridiplantae > Streptophyta > Magnoliopsida > Ranunculales > Papaveraceae > Papaver > Papaver nudicaule. The sequence goes on from JAJJMA010036755.1 coordinate 12,624, forward strand.
GTTGTATGCTTCTCAGAGAGCTCTGGGCAGGCCTGGAGCTGCGGTACTTCTGAGGTTTTCATTGAGACTCGGATGTCGAGTCATATTTTGATAGGAAATCCGTGAGGATGCGTCTCTGTTAACTCTCCACCATGTATCATTGAGCAATCTAGTTCTGATATCGAGGAATTCGAGGCGATGTGGACATGTAGTAGATTGATGGGTTTACGCGCTGGTGGGGTTATCGGCACTGCACCATGATATCATCCTCTCCACCAGGAGTTATAAGAGAGAACTCATAGAGAGTACATTCAGCTCGTAGAATAGGTTGCATTCTGAGCTATAGAGATGTGCCTGAATAGGCGATTGCTTTTAGGTAAGGCGTAATTAGAGAGCAGTTTTACAATTTTGTCCCTCCCCCATTTTTCACCATATACACCACCTTATAAGAGTATCTCCAACAATGGGTTAAGGTCTTGATTTTAATTGCAAATAAGCATTAAGATCTTATTTTTTCATAATGAGGTCCTTAAGTTTATGTCTCCAATAATAGGATCCTTTCAAATTTAGGCGCGGTGACATGGACTAAAATAGATATATGAGACTTTCGGTTAGACCTTCATATCAGATTTTTAACCACTTTTTATATTCAATAATTATTTAAAATAAAACAGAAACAAAGCTAAAATAAAGAAATAACAAGTTTCTTCTTTATTCACATATGAAATTTATTTAAAAAATTCCTACACAATCAGAGATGGTCTATGAATTAAATTGTCTTAAATCTACCGTAACTATAAACCTTCCTAGAAAAAAGTGTAAATAATAGTGTTTTCTCTCCTATGAAGAACTTTGAAGAAACTCAAGAACAAAGGAGATTTCGTATATCTAATATCTCCAAAATTACAAGATCAAACAATAACTACCAAATAAACTATCATATTCACAGCCTAGACATCTCTCGTAGTGATTTTTTAAATCCTACCATGATTCAAGAAAAAACAGTAAAACATTGGATTGCTAAATCTAAAACCAACCTTACTACTACTACTACCTTTCAATACATCAAGGAAAACCCATCAAAGTTCAGGAAAAGAACGGATGAAAACATCAATACGATAGCCAAATCTGATGATAAGGATGGCTACCTTTCAGCTGAAACTACTTTGAAATCGAAACCCATTATGAAAACCAAAGTATCAATCGACAATAATGAAGATTCAACAACACTCAATAACAATATTGGCCAGTCTCTATCACATATGGTTGACATGAATAATCCCAGAAACACAAATACAAATATTAATAATATCAAACACCCAAAAAAAAGATAAAACCAGAAATATCAAGCACCATCACAAGCATATATACTATCTATAATGAAAATATCCACAATAATTACAAAGACATTAACCATAAAAGGAGAAAAAAAAAGAGAGGAAAAAGAAACACCACCAGTGTTCTAAACCTGGATAAGAATATATTTATACAAAAAACAAAAATTCCTAACCCATATGATCAAGCCCACCACCAAAGCACTGCCCACAACCAGATAACAGCCACCACCTATTCTTTTTACCTTGATATAGAAATAGAAAGACCTTGGTACTTGGAGTCTCTCGATTTCAGGCATCAAGTTGGCATAAAAATTCTCCTCTCCCCTGGCTATAACATCTGCATCACCACCATGAGAAATATAATAAGAAAACCAGGTAAGATGTGGAGAAGGTGGCATTGGGACATCCTGTATGACCATCTCTTCCTCTTCTTCTCCTGCAGCAACTATGTCATCCCCTTCTGGCTCAGGTTCTGGTGCTACTGCCGCCTCTGGTGCGTGTTCTGCTACAGGTGCCTGTTCTGCTTCAGGGTTAGGTACTGGTGCAGGGATTGGCGGTCCTTCTTCTGGAACTGGAACTTGTGTTCCATCCTCTGCTCTGGTCCCACTACTCCCACCCTTGAATTGGTAGATATTTCCATCAACACTCAAACCCCTATCCACTCACTCTGGTACACTAGGTTGTTGCCTTGGAGGTCTCATGCAAAGTGGCTAAGCATCATTAATAGGACTAATATAATCATAAAGACAATCCTGATCCCACCACAAAGGCCGATCTGTCCTAGAAGAAGAGAAAGGTCTCTATTCCCCCTCAATATCCTGCTTAAACAACTCCCCATTGATCTTGATAACCCTTTAAGGTATGATAGCCCCACAAGGATTGTTAAGATAATCTGGATTGAGCCATGGATTGTTTGTTGGATTTACCATTTCTATATGAAAAAAATAGAAGATTTTCTTTTGTTTATAAGACTGGAATGAGAAGAAGGTAAAAAATGAAAATGGTCTTTCTAAGGAACTTATAACCGCTGGCCTTTGGATTACCCTTATCTGGACAATTAATACCTCTATCAACCTAATAAATAACCACAATTATCACATCAGCTACCACTTTCAAATACATTTTATGGAAAATATTAATAGAAATCAACCTAAATTCAGGCATCTAGAAATAAATCTGGACAAAGGAAGTAAAGGAGATGTTTTTACCTTTTCCTTTTTCTTTTTAACCCAAACCCTTTAGTTTTCCCATCCCATCATAGTTATTGCCAATTCCAACCCCTCATGTAAACACCCTATTCAAAGTAACCTTTAATATCAAATTCATATAAAATTCTTCTTTGTTAAATGCACTATTCAATCCCCAGTGAACACCACTGGAGGTGACAACTCTCTCAAGTACCACAACATCAAAACCTATATCTCTTATCAACACCTGTTGAGTACCTACACCATTCATGGACATCATCATGTTCAACTTCAAAAAACAGAAACCAAAAATACTCAACACAAAAACAACAATTACCTGACCTGGTACATATTTGCTCCCATTTTTGTTATATCAAATAGGACCAATATAGAATCACCAGATAATATCTTTAACAAGCATCCCGAAATAAGTTATGATAACAAAATAATTTATGATAGGAAAATAAATGAAAGGACAATTTTAATTTTCTTAAAAAAAAACTTTTGGCAAAAAATCATTGTTAACAAATTTATTTTAGAAAATGATGGAGACTCAAGGTACAATTTGAATTCAATTTGGCTTACATTTGTAAAACAAAAATCAGTATCACTTTTGGAAATCTTAACATAAAGTTTAAAATGAGCTTTAGAGAATATTCTAAAAAAAAGTGGGACAAATATCCATTTGTACTGACCTCATTAACTGTGTTATATTCTTTTTCCTGTGCAGTTTCTCTCCTTGGGCCCTACATAGAAGTTATTACAAAAAAAACATTATTTTAACCCATCACCAAAAACCTGACAAGTACATTAAAACTATAAATACCCAATCTAATCAATATCAGATAATCAATAGGTCAACCCCTACTACTTATCAAAGAAAATCCAATAATATCAATTTCTTCATCACTTTACCTAACCTCAGTAGAAGCAACACTCACACACCTCTGCATTCTCTTCATTTGTGTTCCCAACAAACATGTGTCATCTGCTGGAGATGGGAGTAGCACAAGTGAAGAACCCATTCTCCCTGTATGAAAGAAAGTGTTAACCTCAACTTTAATTCAAATTACAACTGGTACACTAAAATTATCAGCTACTATCAGTCATTGAGTAAGGCTAAAAATCCAATTTCTAGTAGAAGGCCTTAGTTACTGAAACTTTTTTCAGCTTCCCAAAGAGAGGCCATCCCATGTACCACTGATATAAAAACTTACTGCAACAAAAACAAAATAAACAACAACTGTCAGAAATCTAAGGAAATTCAAAATTCAAATCTTCATAGCCAGAGTATCCTACTTATTGGTAGTACAGCTATCAAAAGAAACATCACCTCAAGCACTCCTTACTATGACCTCTCACAAAATATCCACTAGTGGATTTTGCCCGTTTTACGACCCTGGGTTATGACCCCCATTAATGGTGGCTAGTCCTACAACCATCAAAGAGGGTCGTTTCACTAGTAAAAAGCGAGACAAATTTAGTAAAAATTAAACCAACCTTATTTGGGGTAGTAAAACGGAAATTAAAATTACCAAAATAACCATCGAGTATACCACCTTATTACCACCGATGAACATCGTAATATCCTTACAGATCTGAACCATCTCATTAGATCTCAGCCATCCATATGAACATATAAATACACCTAAAGATCGATCCAGAAAATTCCTAACACAGTCACCTAATACTTCTCTTCTTCTCGATCTGCTTCTGCTTCTGCTTCTCACTTCAGCCACCATCACTCACCCGCACAACTATCCACCTCCACCATCACAGGTACTAGACTATCGGATCTCTCGTGAAATGATTCTTAGATATAGGGTATTGACATCTGCTTTTGTTCTACTAGAAATAGGCGTGTTGTTGGAGAACCAGGAAGTAGAAGAAGACATGGGGTTGAATCAAAACAATCCTAGACTAATGAATCTCGTCGTGATATTGCTGATTGAAGATTTGATGTAAGTATTTAATTTTCATTTGATGTAAGTTTTTAATTTGGGGGTTAGGGTTTTCATTTTGTGATTTTTTAGGGTTTAATTGATAAGATGGGTTTGAATGTTTACAGATAAAATAGAATACGTTTCGATTAGTTCAGATCTATTTACACCGAAGTTGAAAACTTGTCTTGTTCTTTGGTTTCTGTCTCGTCAACACAGACGAAGAAGTTTGAAAGCCAAAATTTCCAGAAAAATTATCGAGAAATCAAACAAAATCAGAGCTACCAAACTGTTCAATTTTACTTTAGGAAGATCAAACAAATCAATCAGTCAAGAAATTTTGAAGGATTTCTGGTTTGGTTGAAGGTTTCAATATCCAACAATCATCAAAAGGTACTCTCTTCATTTTTTAAATTGAAAACCTGCAATTTAGTTCATAAAATGAATATGAATCGATTTATTGTGTTTATTTACTTGTTTTTCAGAATAATTTAGTAGGAAATTTTTATTCTGAATAATTAGATAATTTCTAGGGTTTTTCATTTGGTTTTTTTTTTTTTGTCTTAATCAGAAATGGAGATGAAAATTTAGATTTGATGTTGTGAAGAAACAATGAAGAAATCCAGTGTTAGTACTTTATCAACTGAAAATGGTGGTGGTGTTAAGAGATGTTCAAAACCTTCTTCTAGGGTTTTAGCATCAACCTTCTTCTAGGGTTCAAAACCTGCTGCTGAAGTAGCATCGAGGCTTGTTAGATTCTTCAGTCAAAAGGTGTGTACAGTAGAACCTCCAGCAAACTAATGTGCAATTTATAAGTGTTCTGTATTTACTTGACTGAGTCACAGGGATGGTTACTAATGTGCAATTGCTATTGATTTTCGCAGGTCAAAGCACGAAATATTGGAAGCTGTGAAAATTGGAATGATGTTTTTATGAAGATTATTTCTGATGCTTCTCCTGATTTATGAAGATCATTTTTCTGGAATGTTACAAACTGACTCTTCACTAAGACGCATCAGTGATCAAGTTGCCCTTTTGGAAGGATGTGCAACAAGTAAATCAAATCTTGTAAGTACATTGCTTAACATTTTCTTCCTTTGATTTGGATATTGTTTAAAGAAAGGATAACTTGGGTACAGTTGTATTAACAAAAATAATGAAGCACGCCGTCTCTGGTTCTTGCTTTAAGACTGAATTTTCGTAATGGTTGCTAACAAAAGGCACCTTAATCAGCTATTGTTTTGTTTTGATTGTCTTTTGTGTGCTTGTTGATGGCGTCGAGTGCGGGATGTAAACCACTAATTCTGTTTGGAGGCTGGAATTTTTGATAAGTTGTTTGCAGCGGAATCTCCTCGAAATGATAGAGGGGAGTTGCATCTATTTAACAAAAGCAACACCGATTGCTTCAGCTCATTATTGTCTAATTGTAAACAATTTAGCCGGAGTTGGCCCGATACATTTATCTCTAAGGATTTCAATGTTATCGACCCATTCTGTAGCACTAACAATCTTGGATGCAAAGTTAGTAAAGGTAATCAATTTCACATTAAAAACTTGAACTTAGTAATTTTCTTTTGGAAGGTTATTTTCATACTTGGACTTAGTAATTTCTAATGCGTATATGGTATATATATATTAACTCATGTCAAGTACTCATGTTTTTGTTTTCCAGTTAACTTATCCAGGACTCGCAGTGTTTATGCAAATGGAGCCAAAATGTTAGTCAGGTTACCTTACTGCGAGGAGGAGGAGGAAGTAATCTCTGAAGTCGATTGCTACAGACATGGTAGCAGTTCTAGACCAGAGACTTCCGTGCGTCAACAAAACAGATGAAACCATTTACAGATCCATGATTCTCATCACAACTTAACAATTTTTCTTTCCCTACACTCTGAATTTCAGCTGTTCTTCCATATTTACTGAGATTGGCTGTCAAAAGTAACTCACAGCAGACCCTGTATGGATTATTCAGATCCCTTCTTGGCGGAATCACCATAAGGAGACCTGGACGTGCTTTTGAACGTTCTAAATGTAAATCAGCAAAATTTGAATCTTCCTCGATCAAAGACAGTCAAGTCTTAGATACGCACTTGAAACGTAAGGTATTTACACATTTCATGCCTGCTTCCACAATCGTATGAATTTTCCTTTAGTTAATTATACCAACCAAGCAGAAAATAAATGGCTATGTTACAACTGCTCAATATATTGTTCTGTACCATTTAGAATGCTTCTCCCCGCTGAATAACATTGATGTTCTTATGAGTTTTATGTTATCCACATTATAAGACTATTGACCAGGTTAGTGTTCAGCTTGGTGATAAGGATATGTTCCAATAAAATAGTTAGTATAGTTGTCATAGCCTAAGAAAAATGAATGAACATTCCTAAATGTTGTTTGTAGACCATTAGAGAGTAATGTGTTCCCTGCTGGAGCTTGTATTTTATTTTTTGTGTTACTTATCCTTCAACCTTTTACTGCAGAGTAAGGATCCTACATGAATTTTTCTATCTACAAGCAAACCATTTTGAAGTCTGGGGCACATTTCAGCATTGGGAGTTTATCATTTTGCTTGTTTGCAATTGTCTTTAAGGTTACAGTGTACAACGTTTTAGCTAAGTCTTGTATGGTTGTGAACTCATGATTTCAATCTTTTATTGTGTAACTTTGAACCTAAAATTATTATTTGAATGAATGTCACTTGAGTTTCATTTCATTTTTATTTGAACGTTGTTTGAATTTATAAATTTGAGTTTCATTTCAGTGTAGTCAGCTTCTGACTGAAGGAATTCAGCTAAAGCTGATTCCATTTTTTTAATAGTCAAAATCAAGGATACTACCGATCCTAATAGTCATTTAGGTACCACGGTTAATGCACGTCGTTCATCTGCTTCCCATACCGTGCGTCGTAGAAAGATAACACGCCTCAGAAGCGACCCTTTATGCTACTGATCGTGTGCGTCGTAATAGCGTGTTTTGCTACATGCCCTGACGGTCGTTTAACAGGCCAAATCCACTAGTGATCCAAAATATCTGCAATGAAAATCACATTGGAAATTATATAAATAACCCCAACCACAACATTCAATTCATACCAAGTTCTAAAAGGAAAACTAACTACAAAATTTTTATGACACTAGGTACCAGTAATCTTGAAACATCTATCTCTATTATCACTAATCAAATGGAAACTAAACTCATAATACCCAAGAAAAAAGCACCCATTGTCCATCTAACCTCAGAAATCTCACTCAACCCACAAAACAAAACTGGAAACAATGTATTGTTGGTAAAGTTGTGCTCAAAGACAACTTTCTGCAAGAGAAGTTTATCAGTGTATCAAAAACTGGTGGAAACTTGATGAACCAGTACATGTAGGCAATTACAGAAATGAAAAGAATTTCTTTTGTCTCCGCATTACCTCTATGAGAGATTTTCAATTACTCCTTGAAGGAGGAGCCTGGGTGGTCTGTAATGAACTTTTTGTTATGAAAGAAGTTCCTAAAGATGATTTCCAATACTTCAACCAAGCTGATTGGAAAATCACCACAATATGGCTTCATATCAAGAGAGTCCCTGTAAAGTATATTACTACTGAAAACCTAAAAAGATTTACACTACCTGCAGGGATTTACATCACTCTTAACAAACCCTATGGAAGAGATACTCATTAAAAAAATGTGGAATGTCTTATTGAGGACTGACACATACTTTGAATTTGGTACTTGGTTTTATGTTAATGGAGTAAGAACCACCTGGCTTAAATTATCTCTTACAATAACCCCCTGCAAAATTTGCCCTGTTTGTCATATCATTGAACATCCCATTAAACCCTGTGTCCCACCAAATACCAACCTACAAGTCATTATGTCAACACTTGAAAATGAAAATAATGCTGCAATAACTGCCAGCATTGCTTTCATAGAAGAAAACAAGCAGGAAAAGAATAAACTTAAAGAGGTGGAAGTTACTGATGAAAGTTCTGGTTCTTTGGACTTATGTTTAAGTCAACCATCAAGATCAGTCAACGGTGGACCAAGTAACAACAAAATTAAGCCTAAGGGAAAGGAGATATGGGTTCCTGTCAATGATAGAAAACATCCTTCTTTCTTTGACAAAAATGCTCCAACATGTGCCGTTGGACATCCTATTTGTCTGGCCAAGCGAGGGGAATCTCTCTGGATGAATTCCACAGATAAAGATTGGAAAAAATAAGAAAAGAGAAACAAGAATCTGAAAGCACTTTTGTCAAAAAAGTGGCAACCAAATCTATGTCTAGAAGATTCATCCTGAAAAGGAAGACATCACTAAAAGTACTCCTTTAAATGCTTACACCGTCTCTCAACAACAAGCTATGAATCATGCTTTTCAGATGCACCCTTCTAACTATCTAGGAAGGCCATGGGAAAGAAGAGAAAGGTTACAGTATTTCAATGAAGTAGCTACTACCAGTACCACTATCAGTGGTAATAAACGAAACAACAACAATGAGGAGGAGGATGAAACCACCAGTAAGAAGAAAAAAACACCAAAAGAAAATTTTATCAACTACAAAGATGATGGGGATTCTAGTTCTGAGGAATTCATCCTAAAAAGTTACCTTCTCTGGAACATAGACCCTAACACCAATATGGCTATTGATGATCTCCCATCTCCTACTCCAGTTGTTTCACCAATTGCTGCCACAAAAATCATGGAAGATTCCCCCTTAGATTCTCCTATCTAAATTTTCTGACAATACCTCTGAAAACAACAATATACCAGAAAAAACAACCAAAGAAAAGTCAAATGTTAGATACTGGAGGGCCCTGGAAGGGAAACATACAGAGGAGGAAGAAAAGATGCACAAGGAGGAGGTAAAACAAAATCAAACTCTTAGCTATAACTCTCATTTTAATAACCTTGCATACAGTTTTATCTTAATTTGTGATGATTACTGCTTCAAAAGAAAGATTTTATTCATATTCAGTTATCCTATCATATCTTATATCTGGGAGTTTGTTAATGTGTTAGGCTGGAATTGTCAAGGCCTAGGTAAGCATGAAACCAGAAAAAACCTCAACCAACAACTTAACAAAATCAAACATTATATCATTTTTCTTTCTGAAACTAAGCAAACTACTGAAAAAATGATAACCTATATGAGAGAGCTAAGAATACCAAATTATTGGATAGTTCCACCCATAGGCATAGCAGGAGGGTGTTGATGGTGGTTTTTGGCGAGGAGGTCACAGGAGTAATTTCGCATCAATTTCTGGCATCCTGGAATAACTCGAGATAAGGTATGAATTTATTTTATAGTAGGGATAAGATATTTAAATTACCATTAGCTGTATTTTGATATCTCACGACCCTAGCCTAGAAGCATGGTCCATATCCCTAGCATATACGTAAAAATACCTACGCATACGC
>JAJJMA010036758.1:0-16461 GCA_023529015.1 Papaver nudicaule
GCCACCAACAACTTGAATAATCGATCCATTAATAATTTTCACTTGTAGTATGATATGGGAAAATTAGTATCAACATTCTTAGGTCTATCCTAGAATTACCAGTGGGAACCTTTCGTGTACCCGCATTTGAACATGATCGCCCTACATTTGAAGATATGTCTAAAATGCTTGTTCAAAAGGTTGTAACTTGGGATAACAATCGTTTTCCTACGAAAGATTTATCCCTAGTCTTGAAAGCCTTTGGTAAAATCGGGGTAACCAACTTGTGTCCTTCATCATGCACCCATGCCTATTGGAACCAAGTAATTACAGAACTTATGTATTTTTTCTTGGAAAAGAAGGGTACCATTGATATATGTGGATTTATATTGCTTCAAATGCTAGATATGCCATCGTTGAACAAGTGCCTTGGCTTCCCTTGTTTAATCTTTAGAATTTGTGAGTATTATAAACAAGGATCTCCTGATGATAATTTGGTCAAGCCAAAAGCTCTCACGAGTAGTTCTATTCGAAAGATCGAGACCAACATCAAGAAACATATTCATGCTTCTTCTTCGGCGTTCATTCCTCAAGATGCTAATATCAAAGATTTACTTCTTCAAGTTCTCGAAGGGCAACGAAATTTGAAGAACAATGTATATTGCATCCGAAAGCAAGTAGAATTGATTGGCACTCATTTGAAGATTGAGAAAGAGATGGCCGATGTTAGAGCTACCTACAATGTAAGTAACTCGGAAGAAGAAGATATTGCATAATTTAATTCCTTTTAAAAATTGCTCCCTATGGGTTGGTTAAACAATTATGCATTGTAGTATTATTACTTCAAATACTACTTATCTAAGAAATCTTAATAGAGGTTATTAAATTAAAATCTTAATTGATGATTGCAATGCTTGATCTTAATTGATTATCTATATGAATGTATTACATAAATCGTAAATTTGCTTTTTTAGCCATACCACCCTTTTTAGGGCAAAGAAATTTACGAAGAACTATCAAAATCCATGCTTCTGACTCATATCTTTTTGATAGGTTCTATGGAACGATGCTTGCTGCTTCATGTGGGAGAAAAGAATAATAGATATGCCGGTCATTAGAAGGAAGAAGCGCTAGAGAAAGAGTCCTCGTGTATCATATATGGCTAAGGGGAGACGATTTTGATAAGGAGGAACCTCGTAGGATACAATGTTAAACTCCGCTGGATTAAATGTTGTACCTTTAATTCTTAGTCTTACAACCACTAGGAAGGGGTAACCTTACGTTTTCTCTAAAGGCGATGGTTGACCGAAACTCTCTGAGAATTTGGAAGATTAAACCTTGAATTCATATTTGACCGTAACTGACTAGGGAAGAAAAACATAATTGCAATTTTACTTGTAAAATTGTGCTTTACCCAAGAATTTATTCCAAATCCTTGCTTGGGAAGGTCGTCGCGTTGTTCCTTATGGAATGACATATAAGGGGGGAGAGTTCTTTTGAACTTGTGCTTCATGGTAATATCTTTTTGGGGTGTGCGGCTGTGGAAATTGCGAGAGAATTGCATCTTTTTATCTCTCATTTCAGGTATGTTTACCTTTGTCTACATTGATTATTGGTATTTTATGATGATTCCTATTTTCTTTTTCTTTTGTCTATTTTTGTGACAAAAAAGGGAGAAATCTTGTAGTAAGGGGGGGTAAAATATTTTGAAAAGGAGGGGATACCGAAATATACCACCAACTTTTGATTCGTGAACCTAGTTGATTATGGTTGTTTGAACGATCTCACAAATCAATATTCAAACAACAACCTGAGAATAGTTCAGAGAACCGAACCCTAACAAGAACGTAGTTCTCGTAGATCTCAAGAGAGATGGATTCACTCAAAGGTTATGAATCAACAAACTTGCAATTACTTCAATTATATAGATCAGAGACAATATAATGCGGACGGGAAAAGTAATGCAAGACACTAGAATTTTGTTAACGAGGAAACTGCAAACCAGCAGAAAAACCCTGGGACCTCGTCCACATGTGAACACCCTCAGTATTAACGGAATACAGACGCTAGACTACTCTCAGACTTCGGACTGGAATGTATCGAGACTGAATTAACCGTACAAGCAATTCAGCTACCAATGTGCTCCTACGTCTCTTGGCTCCCGCAGAAACCTACGTACTTCATTCCCCTAGCTGACGTCCTTTACAGGCCTAGGAGTTGCTCCACTTACCTTTGTGAAGACTAGCGCTACCCTGCCTCTAACAGGACACCTAAAAGTATCCAAGTAATTTAATAAGAATACGATTGTGATTTCCTTTAGACTTAAAGTCAAGGTTAATGGAAATCGGTTTTACTGAATAGGGCTTATTGATCTAGCCTAAACAGTTTTACCTCCTAACGCTTAACGAACTTAGTATGAAACCTAGTTCGTGAATTTGCGTTATGGAACATCTAGGGTTTATGATACAATATCTACCTTACGAAGTTTCTATCAAATCTTAGTCGTGATAAGATTGAAAGAATTCAATCGACCCAAGATACAGGATCAGGAATCTGACTTTCGACTTGTGCTTCACGATCCTCAAGTGAAGTCTTTTCAATAGTCGTAGTCCAAAAGGACTTCGAGATGACGACCAACCTTTATGCAAGGATACACAGATGTGTAGAGGATTTAGATTGTATCTTGCAGAAGGTCATCTATTTATAGTGATCACCAAGGGAGGCTTTGCTTAAAAGTTAAGCAACCTTGAGTAGGGCTCAAGCAAGTTCCGGAACTAAAAAGTCCATAGCTTGAATACTCATTCTCAATCTTCTTCTAACTTTGGACTAGGCCAATAGTTAAAGAGGACTTAACCTTGATTGAAGGTTTGCGACTTCCGGTCCAAAACATGTTTGAACATCGCGTGGATTAAGTAGTTGAATTCCATGGGCTAAGTAATGACAAGTCTGTGAACTAATCATTCCAGAACTGAAAACTCCATAATATAAAAGTTGAGAGTTTTCCTTGGCTTATGTGTACGCGTTCACAGAGCTGTCTTTTGGAGTTCAGGAGAAACCTTGAACTCGTATGTACGCGTTCATACAGACTCACCCGTTCTCAGGAATACCTTGTGCAACATATGTACGCGTTCATGTACGCGTTCACCGTTGAGGTCATTTCATGAGACAATTGAACTTACTCTACCTATACATATTATCACGGTTGTGACAAATGCAAAGGCAAAGAATCCTAGAATACCTTTGGATCTTATAAACAACATCATAGACTATTGGTATGATAGAATGGTGAGTACAAAATATGGAAAGGAAAAACCTTTCTAACCTTTAGCGAGGACGTTATGATTTATCAAGTAGTAAGCTCCGGTCTTCGTCTTCAATGGTCTTCGTCTCGATTACCTAAAACTATCATAGTCCGAGTTGTAGAGTAAACTTATCAAGGATTGTGTTTTTGTCATCTAAACTTGACAACTGACTTGAGATAGCAACATCAGTGGGTTCAACTGAGCAATGCTCTAACAATATCCCCCTTTGTCAATTTTAGTGACAAAACCAATCTTACATATGTATTCAAAAAGTAAAATCTTTTAGCCTTAACCATGTACTTGATCTTCTTGTAATCTTCAGCATCTTCAGATATGAGTGTTCCTGCAAGTGAAAATTCAAGGTAGAGATAACAAACTTCAAAGATACCACACAACTTGGTTCTTAGAAGGACATAGTCCAACAAGAGTTTTTTATGCAATTGAGTAGTATATAAAACTTGTAAGCATATTACATCGATGCTTAAAGATACTACACAATATGATATGTTCTCCCCCTTACTCAATACACTAACTTTTGCTTTGACATGACAAGCACATCGATTTTACTCCCCCTATGACAATGCCGTAGACAATTATTGTAGTAGATAGAAAGATTTTACTCCCCCTTACTACAAGATTCCTCCCCTTTTTGTCACAAAAATAGGCAAAAGAAAAAAAAAATGGAATCCTTATAAAATAACAATAATCAATGTAGACAAAGGCAAACATACCCGAAATGAGAGATAAAAACATGCAATTCTCTCGCAATTTCCACAGCCGCACACCCCAAAAAGATATTACCATGAATCACAAGTTACTCTCCCCCATAATGTGTCATTACATAAGGAACAATGCGACGACCTACCCAATCAAGGATTTGGAATAAATTCTTGGGTGAAGCACAATTTTACAAGTAAAATTGCAATTATGTTTTTCTTCCCTAGCCAGTTACGGTCAAATAAGAATTCAAGGTTTAATCTTCCTACTTTCTCAGAGAGTTTCGGTCAACCATCGCCTTTAGAGAAAACATAAGGTTACCCCTTCCTAGTGGTTGTAAGACTAAGAATTAAAGGTACAACTTTTAATCCAGCGGAGTTCAATATTGTATCCTACGAGGTTCCTCCTTATCAAATTCGTCTCCCCTTAGCCATAAGAGTCAGAAGCATGGACTTTGATAGTTCTTCATGAACTGCTTTACCCGAACGGGTGGTATGGCTATGATACGTAATCGATCAGGCACTTAGACAATCTAGTAATAAGATGAAAGAAAACAAGAAAAATACTTAAAGCTTCTTCTTTATTAAACTTCTGAATCTGATATTACAAATTACTCTCTTCTTCTAACTTGGTAGAAAACTCTCTACAAGCTATTCTTCTTGAGCACTTCTACTTCTTCTCCGTCTTAGGAGTCTGATAATAAGTCTGACTAGAAGTCTATCTCTTCTATTGTTGTAGCACTCTTTATATAGAGGCAGTACCTTCCTAAACTAGGAACTCTATGAGTTAAGAAACTCATCTAAACTAGAAATCCATCTATATTAGGAAACCTCAAACTTATAGGCCAAGTTGTCAACAAAACAACAAACACCTCTTCTAGTATTTTCTAGATACTCGCTAGTCATAATATGACTCATCTAATCTTTGTCTGCCAACTTCGTCTGGCATCCTCATCTGGCAGCTGTGTCTGGCACATTTGTCTGGCAGCTTTCTACGATACTCCTGTATCATGGATCCCCCATTTTAGGAAGCTGAAACTCCTGTGTAAGCTCAGAACTTGAGGTGAGGAAACTCAGTCTCACCTTGTTCCTTGGTACACCATCTTTCTTTTCTAGGCAACTGTCTGTTCGCTTTTCTGTAACAGGATGTGTTTACCTCGCTTTGCATATAACCACCTCTGGTCCAAGCTAAATGTTGAACCCCGCCAAGCAATCATCCAAACTCTCCTTCTTTTTCCACGTAACTTCTGGCACATTAAGTTAGCATCGTTGGTCACTAACCCTGCAGTGACCAACGATGTGCATCCACTAATAACTATCTTTTGTTTCGACTTTCCTCGGTCAAAAACAAAAGTCATACGTTGAACTCCTTGTAGTGCCAAACCTCCATTAGCACCACAGTTCATGGAAACTTCAGCTATTTTTTCCTCCGAAGAACCATCAGGATCCTTAGCAATATCCATTACCCAATTCAACGTTTCCAATAAAATTTCTTTTTTCTTTCGCTTTTTACTAAACACGTCTATGTCACAGCCGCCAATCCTGCCAAGGACATCTGTCGCTTCAAGTACGTCGAACAATCTGTTCTTAAACCCCTCCAGACTAATTTCATGTTGTTCTTTCTTACCTCCATGAAGAACTGTCACACGATAACCGTTCGTATCCAAACTCTTGGGAACAAAATCAGTACATTTTTTTGTATCTGTGAACACTGTCGTTGCCTTGTTATTTAGCTCGTTAAGCAACTTCTGTAACTTAAGAAATTCCTCGGGATTATAAGAGATATTGAAATCCTCGCTAAATATTCTCCAGTGTCGTTCTGCCATCTCTTTCTTGACAGGCCAATGCTTATGGATTTTCATATCAAATGTATCGCAACGACGATCAGCCTCTTGTTCTTTCCGTTGTTTCTCAACTTCTGCTGCAATGACGTCTGTGTCAATGTTTCTATTTACTAATGGATCTCCCTTCACTCCAACAAGGCAACTTTCCTTGTTTTTATTAAGCCAACGACCTGTTCTTCCTGTCCTGATAATTCTTTGAAGTGGATTGATCTCTTCTTCAACACACTTATATTCCCACAATTCTAAGCTCTCGCGTCCTAGCTCTATGGCACCATTGGCACTCTAGTGACCCAAAGAAAAATAAGACCATTTGTCTTCTTTCCATGAGTTGACTAATTACCAGGGCAAAACCAGCAGAATACAAGTCCGCAATGACATGCCATTTCCAGACGCCCCTCGTTATTCTCAACTGGTTGTCTGCACGTATTGCAATCCGCTGGACGATGGACATCCTCAACACAATTCCACCAAAGGCGATGTCCGCAACAGCAAACAACTTTGTAACTTAAACTCCTGGTAATGAATTCAACATAAAACTCACAGTCTGTACGAGGACAGTGTTTGGTCCTCTTATCTTCTTCGTACGTACAATAAAAGTAACGAGAATACTTCTTCTGTCTTTTACAGATTTGTTAATCTTTCCTCCACCACTTGAAGCGGTACTATCTTTAACTCCCAAAAATGTAATCGTAGCAATAACCACTACAATAGTTCCCTTCACTTTATCTTCAAGATTTTCACACAAAAACCTATTGATCTCCTGCACATCATGTTGCATGAAAGATTCTCGTGTATCCCACTTAAAAGATTTAGTGAGCTCACTTGTCGTGACATTACTATCCCTGTACGGAAGCTTATAAAACAAAGTCTGTAGAGCCAAGGATATGCTCCCCGATGGTGCATCAGTCTCCTTCCTGAAATAAGGAACAAAATCACTTTCCTTCTTAAACTGTTCTCTTAACTCTTCCTTCTGTATTTTCAAATTACCACGTTCTTCTTTAAGATGCTTAGAAATAGCCTTTCTTTCCTTAGCAACATGCTCTAATTCTTTTTTTAGCTTCTCTCTTTTCTTGTCAATCAACTCCCACTCAGTTTCAAACTTTGACTTCTCTTCTTCCCCTTTTTGGTCACAATCTGACAAGTCCTTTAATTCAATATAAGAATTCCCATTGTCCATACCTTTACCGGCATGCACTGGAATTGTTTCCTCACAAAAGCTAGATCTATTACCAGCGGTAGAATCCTTTATAAAAGCTTGCTTACACTGTGTTTCCTCGATTCTTAATACATACAATTGTATTTTTGAATCATCATCATAATATCCAATTGTGTCGTCTGATCATACAGAATAAATCAGAGAGTCAGTGTATATGTAAATTGACTGGTTAGAAATCCCAGTAATACACAACTTCGAGAATCTTCCTTCAGCGCCCAAAAAATCTTCTCATAAAATACCTCCTGTTTTGATAATTCATCTCAACAGAAGTCTCCTTTGTAGTTTGTAATATTCGAGTTTCATTAAGAACAATCCATATTACAGTAACATTCTCATCGCCTGAATTCGGAAAATAATTAGTATCACCTTCAAGCGATTTGTTTCTCTTACGACGAACCCAATCTGTAGCATCAATCTGAGTCTTTTTCTTGTTTAAGTTGTGTCTCTTCTTCTTGGTTCATGTTTACCATCTTGTTTGTCGCTTAATGTCCGAGAATCGTCGGACACTTCTGTTGAATTCACCAAAGTAACAAGTTTCTCATCTTCTGGCTCCATAACAACAGAATCTAGACTATGTTCTGAATTAACTGTCTTTGAAGAGTTTGTGTTAAGCTCAACTTAAATGGGTCGAATAAGAGAGTCAGAAATGATTTCCTTTTGCAAGCCATCTGAACTTACCTGAATGCCACTTTTTCCAAAAGTATCGCTCGTAACCGGTTTTTCGGACTTTTCAGCAATAGATTCTTCCGCTCCTGTAGAAGCCAATTCTGGCTTCTCTTTCTCTGCCACTTCTACTTCCATTGACCCTTTAACCGTTTTTATGGTTTTGGTATTGGAAGTTCTCTGACTTTTAGATTTGTTCTTCATAAACAATTCTAAGGTTTCTGTTAAGTTTTGTAACTGTAACTCTAGTTTCGCGAACCTCTCTTCCCTTGTTAGCTTAGGTGTTGAACCTTTGTCTTCTTGTTTATCCATGGTTGTTGTTTTCTTTCTTCCTGGTTTGTAAACTCTTCTCCTAATCGTTCGTTCTGAAGTCGTGTTAAGACCATGCACCACAATTCAACCCTAGGTGGTCAGAACGTGGCTCTGATACCACTTGATACGTAATCGATCAGGCACTTAGACAATCTAGTAATAAGATGAACAAGAAAAATACTTAAAGCTTCTTCTTTATTAAACTTCTGAATCTGATATTACAAATTACTCTTGTAGATGGTGAAAAATGAGAGAGGGACAAAATTGTCAAAAACACATTCTCGAAACCACGCCTTATTAAAGGCAATCGCCTATTCAAGCTCATCTCATAGCTCAGAGTGCAACCCATTCCATGAGCTGGACAAACTCTCTATGAGCTCTCTCTTATAACTCCGGTGGGGAGGGTAATATCATAGTGCAGTACTAATAACCTCACCAACATATTAAACCCATTGATCTGCTTCATGTCGACACCCATCTCGATATCAGAACCAGGTCGCTTAATGGTATACGGTGAAGAGTTAACATAGACGTATCCTCATGGATTTCCTCTTAAATACGACTCAACATACGAGTCTTGATGCAAACCTCAGGAATATTGAAGCTCCAGGCCTGTCCGGAGCTCTCTGAGAGGCATACAACAGCCTAAGAAGGCTTAAGCAGACCTAATCCCAAGTTCAGGATGGTCTAGCATACCATGGATAAATACGCCACAAACCTACTTAGCCTTGCCAAAGGCCAAGGCCGTGACGAGGAATATAGCCGCAAACAGGTTGGCCTCGGCCAGAGGCTAAGGCCGTGGCGCCATAATCCATGGCGCCACAACAGGTTGGCCTTGGCGCCATGAGCCATGGCGCCACCATAGCATAACTAACGCCAAAGCGCGTTCAAAATTGGCCTTGGCCAAAGGCCAAGGCCGTGGCGCCATAGTCCATGGCTCCACCATAACAGAACTAGCGCCAAAGCGCGTTCAAAATTGGCCTTGGCCAAAGACCAAGGTCGTAGCCTCATGGGCTATGGTGCTAAACACTTATGGCCTTGGCCAACAGCCAAGGCCACTCCTACACTCGTGTCCCGGAGGCACCACGCTCATGTTGGTCGCGACAATTAGTCATACGACTCTACTCTACTCAACTCAACTACGCAATATCCGCGTATCACTCACTCGAGACATCAAAACATCACACGGGTGATAACTTTAGGGGTATTGGTCTGGCGGTCTACGGCAGTTGAAAGAAACTGATAGAGATAGTGGACAGTTACGAGAAGATGGCGCGAGTGGACAAGTTCTACACAACTCAGGCAGTTGCGGAAACCAACCCATGTCCTCCACTCCTCCACTCTTCCACGACTTCCACCTTCTTTGTCGAGAGATCAGGGTGAGTTCAAAGCTATAAATAGAGGCTTCCTCTATCTTCCAAGGCAGAACGGCTAGAACACAGAAACATAAACAACAACATCAGAGCCTCAGAGAAAACACACCTGAGAATCCAAAAACGTTTCTAGCCTTGGAGATTTCTAGTAGACTTCACGACGGAGATTTTGAACTCTTACACCCAAAACACATCCTCAACCTGATCTCAAATTTCTTCGATGTTTCCCTCCCTAGACCAACCTCTATCCTCTCTGTGACCGAAGCAAGACGTGAACGGCCATCTTCTTGGTTTAGGCTCGTCTTGTTCGACTTTGATCTCCGAGCACTACGAAAGTACCCAGAGATGGTACATTGTTTTTGCAGGTAAAAACAGTTGGCGACCACAGTGAGAGATCATTCTCTCGGTTCCAGGGAAACTCGCTCAAAGATGGTTGAACTTAGGTCGGGATCAGACGCCAAAAACCCCAACTCTTCAACTGACGGAGCTGTAGCCTCTAACGCAGCACTTACCAACCCACCTGCATCCAGCAATACACCTAATGTACCTGTTACCCAAGATACTCCTTCTTCAATACCTATCATCTCGGCTATACCCATCACCTCAATAACTCCTAACGCTCCAACCCAAACCTCTGAGAAGAACCGTTCCTCCAAGAACCGTTCCTCCAAGACTAAGGTTGGCGCTACCACCGAGAAAGAGAAAAGAGTGTCGGAAGCGTTAACTATGGATGAGTCGGCCAAACGTCAAGATGTTCTCGCAGGAAACCAAGACAAGACGTTCGACACGCAACTAGGGATCCTGGATTGTCCCAAAACTCTAACCTCGAAGTTGTTGAATCCACCAGTCAAGGGAACCCCAGAGGCAGCCGTTATAGTGCCTACTCGTCCGTCATCCACATCCAAGGTGATGGAGCACCTCCTGCTCCAGAAGAGTCTCGCCAAGGAGAAGAAAAACCATCCCGCTACGTCACGGCAAACGACTTGGAAAAGCTACTACGAAATCGAGAAAGAGAGGTGGCGCTACCTATCCACACCGACCACCGTACCCGCACGAAGTACGTAGGAAAGGCCCTGCCACGGAAGGTACGCATCCAAAATGCACTAATTCAACTCCGGGGCCCCCAAACAAGAACATGAACCAAGGAGGACCACATCAACCGGAGATGCGGAGGCAGAAAGCCAGGTCAGAGATACCAGACTACCCGTTTCCCATGGAGGAGGCACTAGAGTTGCTAAACACTCGGATCCAGGACGGGGTAATCGAACTCCCTTCGACTCAACGCCCTCCTACAACCGAAGAGGTAGCAAGCATAAGGTATTGTTGCTATCACCGAGTTACTACTCACTCTACCAGAGACTGCTTTACCCTTAAGCAGATCTTCCAAGCCAAGGAGGAGTCCGGGGAATTGCACCTAGGAAACGAAGGAGTTTATCAAGATCCTCTATCCGTTCGAGCATTCACCTTCCCTGAGGAGCCGGTGAACAAGAGAGTTGAGGAGATAATGTGCCAACAATGCGAGACTCTTTGTCTCTCGAAACCACAGCGGAAAGACATGTTCACAGCACTCAACATGGTAGTGTCGGGAAAACGCCTACCCTTCAAGGAAGACAATGAGCAGACAATGTCCAAACAGGAGCAGCCAACAGAAGGACAAGGCTGGGGACTTCTCACAACCGCCCGCCTGTCTCATACTGAATTCTCGAAGACACTCATCGACCCGGGATCCCCAGTGAACATCATCTCAGCCAAGAACCTCAGAGCCGCTAACATCCCTCGCAGAAGAGCCATCCACGCCCCTGCCATCATCAAAGGTCCTGACGGGGTCGAAGTGCGCACTTACGGGTGGATCGACCTTCCCGTCGAAATCGCCACGATCCCAACCATAGCGGAGTTTCACATTGTTAAGGGAGTCCTCGAGAGCGATATAATGCTGGGACGCCCATGGATCTACAACAACCGGGAGACACTCCCTCTGGAGTTCATGGAGCATTTTGTACAAAAGAGCAGCAAGGCAGTAGTCGCGCCTGCAGAACCTAGGGGAGTCGATGAGAAACCCCTCAATCAAGAAGGTACTTCGTCCGCCCCTCTCTTATTTGATAGCCCACATTCACCGAGTCACTGGGGACTCACCACGAGGAAAGCTACTCAAGAGAAAAACCCTGGAAAACCGGCAGTAGATATCGGTACAGCCATAAGAATCTCCATCAAAGCCCTTCTGGAGTCTGGAATTGTACGTGACAAGCTCCGAGGAGAAGGTGAACTCATCCCCTACGACATACCACCCGAAGTCTTAGAGACCATCCCAGACTTCAAAGAATATGCAGAATTGTTCAACCTCAAACAAAAGGCGGGGGAGAACGCAGTTACATATGCTACCACCCTAAAGGAAGAGGAAGCGCCAAGGACGCCAACCTCGGGGGAACTAGCCAAGTGTCGAGACGATCTTTTGGAAAGACGGATCAAGACCCAAGTTGAAGTCTCGGCTCATCTCGAAACTCTAACCACGAAACCGTCAACAAGTTCACAAGCCAAAGGAACTCCCAGATCTGCAACTAATACGAACACCGCAACGATCCCCGTCTAGGATGACGAGATGATCTCTACTCAAGGAGAACCTCAACATGGAGAGAGCCACAACTCGGATATGCCGCAAAAGACGATTTGAAGAGACCACTCCAGAACCCAGAGGAGGAGACGACGCCAGTTCACTAGCACTGACAAACGTGCCCACACAGGGTATAAAGGGCCCCTTTCCCCAAGAGGGGAGCATCGACACCACCGAGTACTGAGGCTCAGAAAATTCCCGGAGCCCCCACTGGCAGAGCCTTCCTTAGTACGACGACCTTACCCGATATTGGAGCTCTGCGAAATGATCCTTGTCTACCGAGCCCTTCATGAAACTGCAAAAGACTTGCCTCGCCTGCACCAGCGCTACCGGAGAGGGCCAAACCCCTAAGAAGCGAAGAGGCTTGTAATGCCGAAGGCGACATCAACCTCATCAACAAGCAGTACTACAATAACTTGCCTTCCGTGAGTACCATCACCGAAGGGAATAAGAGGAAGAGTCTAGCTACAGAGGTGACACACCCAGAGCATACGACTTCAAGCTCGCTTTGAAAACTTCAGGTGACAGTATGGATCGAAGTGGATCACAACACGAATCACGACGCCCCAATCTAGGACACCACGAGTGATGGCGCCACAAGTCACGGCGCGCAACTATTGGAAAGGGGTAAATCAAACTTGTAATACCCATGGCAACAAAAGACTTACCAACAAACGCTGAAGGGACGGACAACTCCATCATCACTAATAGAATGACGACGAGACATGGGACTTCTAGAGTCACCACTGCAACTAGCCAGGAACTCCAGGGTTTGGACTCTCAAAGACAAACCTGAACACAAGGATGTCCAACAGTCCAACTCTGCTACTCGACCGAGAGAAACCCCTGGAGAACCAAGAGGAGGAGGAAGTTCAGACTTCAAACTTCCGAAGCCGCAAGACGATCTACCACAGCCGTCCCTGTCTTGATAGGAAAGGATCCAAGCTGTAAGGATTGAAGAAGCTCGTGATAACAGGAGACCCGTCGACAACCAGACGACAGGGTACCGACACAATACAACTCAAAGGGTCCCAAGCAAGAATGTGACCCAACCACAAGATGCAGATCTACAACAACAACCGCGAGGAGTACGAGGACTGAATCCTATACAGGATTCCCAGACTCATCATCTTCGATGAAGTACTGGAGCTATTAGACGTCTGAATAAGGATGGAGCAACCGGATTACCCCGACCTGATGAGTTTCGACAACTAAAGAGAACGCTCTGCATCCTCGTCTTCGAAAGGCCAATACACATGTGTCTGCACGAGGGAAGGTGAACTCAACAAGAGGCGCTGATAAGATACCAGAAAACATAACTGGGGACTCCTCGCCACCGCCGCTCTTCACTCCACCAAGTACCGATAGCAATACCGGCTGCCACGACCCAAAGGGAAACGTGAAGTACAACAGATGCTCCCTTGTCTCTCCCGAAGCGCTTCATCATCATGGGAAGAGCTCGACCAGAGATGTCCATACAGCATGGGACTACCCACTACAGATCTCTCGAAGGAAGGGAGACTCAAGAGAAGAACTCTAATCAACACCATTACCTACAACCTCAGTGTTAGAGCTACCAACCCAGTACGGTAAACCATATTGTGGAGAAATTATTTTATTTTGGGTCTCCATGGAGCAAACCTACTCTGGAGACAAACAAAGACGTGCTCACGACTACATACCAAATTCGCTGTACGACAACCTTCACGAAAACGAGCAACGCGGAAGATCAGTAAGAGATCTGAAGGTGAATTTTAGATAACGTCTTCCTTAAGGTGTATTATGTTATGTGTAAAAATTTTGTGGAAATCTAATCCGTGGATCAAGAGATATGGCGCCAACATTACAGCGCACCGAAGCAAGTGGACAGAACTTACATACGAAACCAAAACAGTTGCTGCGGAGAGCTCGTGAGGAGTCCTTGGGTAAAATTTATACACAAACTCCGTTTTAATGTCTACAACTTTATGGTAAAATTTCATACAATAAATCCATGTGGTTTGAGAAATATGGCGTGAACATTGGAGAAAAGAAGAGCTGTCAGAATTTCCTGCGCCAGCAACTTCCGTCGCGAAGAAACCACCGGTTTGAGAAATCCACAAGGGATTTTGGAAAGATTTTCGGACACAATCTTTCTATGTATGTCTCCCAACACATACTAAAATTTCTTACCAATCCACCAAGGGGATTGGGAGATACGACACAAACACTACAACACACGCGAGACGCGCAAATCAGGAATCATGTGCAAGACCACGCCGAGTACTGCGGAAAATCTACGAGGAGCCTCGAAGAGATTTTTGGACACAATACTTCCCTGGATGTCTACTACCACGTGTAAAAATTTCGTGGTGATACAACCAGTGAGTCAAGATATATGGCGCAAACATCAGGAGACACGCAAGACGCGGACTGCCGGAGTTTACGACGAATGGACTATGGTGCAAAGCTCACAGCGCCAACCTCCACAGCACCACCAAGTCCATGGCGCCACACCTCATGGCGCCACATCTCATGGAGAAACAACTCATAGCACCAATGTCCTCCTAGAACTTCACTACTTAGTAAAGACGGCGAGGTAAATATCTTCATCAAGTAGTTCGCCTATTTCGACACCAACACCCTCCTCAACGACTGGGGACTTAGCGCGATCATTGTGCTTTCAGGGGAGTCTCTATAAAGGGGATACCGAGATGAGACGACACATCCTCTACACCGAGACAAAAGATGCTCAGATCCACACCAAGAAAAAAGAATACGATCGACTCCCCCGTATCTCTCTACTAACTACTGCTGCCGATTACCACTGGATTCGTCATTGTCTCGTAAAGCATCGGCGCTCCACCTCACTCAACGCCACAGATTCAACCCTGAACACCAATGGACGCGTGTTGCTGGAAAATACACCACCCAAGCTTGCACCGAAGGCGCTGCTCAGGAAACTAACTAATTGCATAACCATTCTCCTGGTGGAGATGATCAAGGAGAAGCAAGGACTTGATCACGACAAGAAGGAGGAAAAGTTCTCTGCTAAAACGGGTAAAACCTCTCCCTTCCTTTTGACCTAGCCTATGTATGTATTCACATACATGACGCTGGGGACCTCACTAAGCATAGTGTCCCCTTCTCTAGAAAAGTCACGGTGCCGCAAGAGCTTCTGGCGCTACAAAGGTCGTGGCCCATGAAACCCATGGCGCCACGAATAACTAAAAAAAAATGAATAACACCAGCGACAACACGAAAGAGTGATCTCGCATCCATATGGGGTTAGAAACCCCAAGAGCTCCTTAGTCAAGATTGAGCCGAGTATCGACCAGAGGATAGGCCTGCGAGGCCTGTAGAGGCTACACCTAGAACACCCCGAGCCTCGGGATCATTGTCACCCCGTTAACCAGAAATCCCTGTTTAGCAACGTGTATGTACTTACATATGAATTTACTTTTAGTCTATTCCATGAGACCCTGTGTTAGTGTTGAATAGGAAACTTCGGAATGATTGAGGTTGCCATCACCATCCGAATGCTTAGTATGAAACATTTATGTTCCACACTAACCAGGGGACTTTCTGTAGATGGTGAAAAATGAGAGAGGGACAAAATTGTCAAAAACACTCTCGAAACCACGCCTTATTAAAGGCAATCGCCTATTCAGGCTCATCTCATAGCTCAGAGTGCAGCCCATTCCATGAGCTGGAAAAACTCTCTATGAGCTCTCTCTTATAACTCCGGTGGGGAGGGTAATATCATTGTGCAGTACTATTAACCTCACCAACATATTAAACCCATTGATCTGTTTCATGTCGACACCCATCTCGATATCAGAACCAGGTCGCTTAATGGTATACGGTGAAGAGTTAACAGAGACGTATCCTCATGGATTTCCTCTTAAATACGACTCAACATACGAGTCTTGATGCAAACCTCAGGAATATTGAAGCTCCAGGCCGGTCCGGAGCTCTCTGAGAGGCATACAACAGCCTAAGCAGGCTTAAGCAGACCTAATCCCAAGTTCAGGATGGTCTAGCATACCATGGATAAACACACCATGACTTCAAGTGTGTTGTAGCATAAGCACTCACACCACGACTAAGGCACAGGTTGCCCCAAAGTCGAGCTTGGCCAGATGCCAAAGCCATAACGCCACATAGCATGGCACCACAAACCATGAGCCACCATGGATTCACAAGAAATCATCCTTGGCCAAGAGGCCAAGGCCATGGCGCAAGGCGCCACAAACCTACTTAGCCTTGCCAAAGGCCAAGGCCGTGACGAGGAATATAGCCGCAAACAGGTTGGCCTCGGCCAGAGGCCAGAGGCCAAGGCCGTGGCGCCATAATCCATGGCGCCACAACAGGTTGGCCTCGGCCAGAGGCCAAGGCCGTGGCGCCATAATCCATGGCGCTACAACAGGTTGGCCTTGGCGCCATGAGCCATGGCGCCACCATAACAT
>JAJJMA010036760.1:0-10018 GCA_023529015.1 Papaver nudicaule
TTTTTTTTTTTTTTTTCGGCAGTTCTGTTTTTCGCCATTTTTTTTTTTTGAGGAAAGAAAGAAATACGTACCTCTCCCCCACACTTGAACTCTACATTGTCCTCAATGTGGATTGACTCATCCAATGGAATTCAAGAATGGGTAGAAATCTGGTGGGTTGACTCCCACAAAGCGAAAGTGAATGGGTTGACTCCCATTAAGCACAATTGGGTTGCCTCCTAACTAGCGCCTCGTTTAACGTCCTTAGCTTGACTTTATGCTCCATTTACTCCTCTAGAGGGGGTAAATCCTTAAGCTCAATCACTTCTTGATCCGTTGTCACAAATTGCTCATAATATGGTTTCACTCTATGACCATTCACCTTGAAAATTTTCCCTGTTTTTGGACTAGAAAGTTCCACTGCACCATGACCAAACACATTAGTAACAATGAATGGTCCCACCCATCGAGACCTAAGTTTACCGGGAAATAGCATAAGTCGAGAATGAAACAATAAGACTTTCTGCCCAACCACGAAACTTTTACGGGAAATCATTCTATCATGAAAGGCTTTTGTTTTCTCCTTGTATATGCGAGAGCTTTCATATGCATCATTGCGTATCTCCTCTAACTCGCTTAGTTGAAGCTTCCTTTGTTTTCCAGCAGCATCCATCTCCATGTTGCATTCTTTGATAGCCCAAAAAGCTTTGTGCTCAAGTTCAACGGGAAGATGACATGGTTTCCCATAAATCAACCGGAAAGGAGACATACCAATGGGTGTCTTGTACGCTGTTCTATACGCCCACAAAGCATCATTGAGTCTCAAACTCCAATCTTTCCTTGTAGTGTTTACCGTCTTCTCAAGGATAGACTTGATCTCGCGGTTTGAAATTTCAGCTTGACCGCTTGTTTGTGGATGATACGGTGTTCCAACCTTGTGAGTGACATTGTATTTCTTGAGTAAAGCATGAAAGGACTTCTTGAAGTGAGAACCTCCATCGCTTATCACTACACGAGGTGTGCCAAATCTAGAAAAGATACATTCCTTCACAAACTCACAAACAACTTGAGAGTCATTAGTACGAGTGGCTTTTGCCTCCACCCATTTGGAGACATAATCCACAGCAAGAAGAATATAAACATTCCCATAAGAACTCACAAAATGCCCCATAAAATCTATACCCCAAACATCAAATATCTCTACGGGGAGAATTGGTGTTAATGGCATTTGATTCCTAGCACCTAGATTGCCGGTTCTTTGGCATCTATCACATGCTTTGCAAAACAAGTATGCATCCCTAAATATAGTGGGCCAATAAAAACCACTCTCAAGGACTTTGAGAGCGGTCCTCTTGGAGCCAAAATGGCCTCCACACGCATATGAATGGCAAAAATTAAGAATAGACTGAAATTCAGAGTCTAGTACGCACCTTCGGATCATTTGATCAGCGCAATGCTTCCACAAATATGGTTCATCCCACGTGTATTGCTTTGCGTCCTTCTTGAGCTTATGTTTTTGAGATGTAGACATGGTACTTGGCACCTTTCCCGTAGCTAGGTAGTTAACAATGTCCGCATACCATGGAGAGGAACATTCAACCGAAAAGAGTTGCTCATCGGGAAAGTAGTCTTGTAAAGGAATTGCATCTTTCGACACCGCTAACCTACTAAGATGGTCGGCAACGGTGTTCTCACTCCCCCTTTTGTCTTTAATTTGAAGCTTGAACTCTTGTAGAAGAAGGATCCACCTAATGAGCCTTGGTTTCGCATCTTTCTTCGTGAGTAAGTATCGGAGTGCCGCATGATCGGAGAAAACAGTCACCTCCGTACCCACTAAGTATGATCTAAACTTCTCTAATGCAAATACTATGGCCAGCAGCTCTTTTTCAGTGGTTGAGTAGTTGATTTGAGCACCGTTAAGAGTTCTAGAAGCGTAGTAAATGGCATGTGGAACCTTGCCATCTCTCTGCCCCAACACGGCCCCAACTGCGTAGTCACTAGCATCACACATCAACTCAAAAGGCTTGCTCCAATCCGGTGATTTGACAATTGGTGCGGTTGTCAACAACTCTTTCAAGGTGTCAAAAGCCTTCTTGCAATCCTCACAGAAATCAAATGACACATCTTTTTGCAAAAGTCGGCACAATGGCATTGCAATCTTGGAGAAATCCTTAATGAATCGCCTATAAAAACCTGCATGGCCAAGAAATGAACGAACTCCCCTCACAGTTGTGGGGTATGGTAAGTTTCAAATCAAATCTATTTTCGCTTTGTCTACTTCTAACCCCTTAGAGGATACAATATGACCTAGCACAATACCATGGTTCACCATAAAGTGACATTTCTCCCAATTGAGCACAAGATTAGTTTCCATGCATCTTTGAAGAATAAGTGTAAGGTTATTTAAGCACTTGTCAAAAGAATCACCATACACGCTAAAATCATCCATAAAAACTTCTATAATGCTTTCAAAATAATCTGAAAATATGCTTACCATACAACGTTGAAAGGTGGCTGGAGCGTTGCACAAACCAAATGGCATACGCCTATAAGCAAACGTGCCAAATGGACAAGTGAACGTTGTCTTTTCTTGATCTTCCGGAGCTATGACAATCTGATTGTACCCTGAGAAACCATCAAGAAAGCAATAGTAAGCATGTCCGGCCAATCTCTCAAGCATTTGATCAATGAAAGGCAAGGGGAAATGATCTTTTCGAGTAGTAGAATTGAGCTTGCGGTAGTCAATGCAAACTCTCCAACCGGTCTGAACTCGGGTTGGTACCAAGTCGTTGTCTTCATTCTTCACCACCGTAACACCGGACTTCTTTGGAACGACTTGGATTGGACTCACCCACTTGCTATCGGATATGGGATATATTACCCCCACTTGCAATAACTTCAGAATTTCTTTCTTGACTACTTCCATCATGGGAGGGTTCAAGCGACGTTGAGCTTCTCGCGTTGGTTTTGACCCCTCCTCAAGAAGTATTCGATGCATACACATGGAAGGACTGATTCCCTTGATGTCCGCAATGGTCCATCCAATGGCAGATTTATGATCCCTTAGTACTCGAATAAGTCGTTCTTCTTGCACCAAAGTTAACCCTTTAGCAATGATCACCGGTAGTTCTTCCTTGTCACATAGATACACATATTTAATGTGATCCGGTAGTGGCTTCAATTCAAGAATGGGTGCCTGCAAAACAGATGGTAAAAGTTTCTCATTAGCACGGGGTAAGGAAATATAAGAAACATTTTGCCTTGGTGAAAGTTCTTGTAATGAGTTAAGAAAGCCTATAGCTTCCTTTAGCTCATCACTAACTTCCACATCGCCTTTTATATCTCGACGAATTCCATACTCTAAACTTTCCGTTATGGCCTTCTCTAGTGCATCATCACCTCCCAACTCAAACATTTGTTGAGTTAAAGAATCAACAATATCAATCGAAAAACAGGAATGTACATCGCTGGGATGCTTCATTGCATCAAAGACATTGAAGTGAATGGTTTCACCATTAAATTTCATTGTCAAGGTGCCTTCATCAACATCAATTATGGTCTTGGCAGTTTTCATGAATGTTCTTCCTAACAATAATGGTGTAGACGAGGGTGAATCGTCGTCATCCATGTCAAGAACATAAAAATCTGCTGGAAATACGAAGTCATTTACCTGCACCAAAACATTGTCTACAAACCCTTTCGGGTAAGTGTAAGACCTATCAGCAAGTTGTATAATAACACTTGTCTCTTGAAGAGGGCCAAGATCCAAAGATTCATAAATGGAAGCGGGTATTACATTAATGGAAGCTCCTAAGTCTAGTAAAGCACGCTCAAACCTGGTTTTACCAATGGTGCAAGGTATAGTAAAGCTACCAGGGTCCTTGCACTTTGGTGGAAGTTTCCTTTGTAGAACCGCGGAGGCGCATTCCCCCACACTTAAAACTTCATTCCCCACAAGCTTGTGCCTGTTTGTGCAAAGATCTTTGAAAAACTTTGCAAAACGTGGAACTTGCTTGATCATTTCCATGATGGGTACGTCCACATGAATCTTCTTGAAAATCTCCCAAATTGCTTTGTCTTGCATCTCCTTCTTTGACTTTGCAAACCTGCTAGGAAAAGGTGGAGGAGTTGTGTGAGTAGAAACAAGAGGTTTAGGGTTGGAATTTGTTACCACATCGGCCTTTTTAGGGGCTGTATTGTCCTTGTCCTCTTCATTATCCGGCTCTAAGACAGATTCGGGTACTTGTTGCTCCCGTTCCGGTTGTTCGAGTTGCTTCCCACTTCTTAATGTCACATCATTGACATTCTCTTTCGGATTCACTAAAGGTTGAGAAGGAAGTTTTCCCGCTGCTTGTGCTTTCAACAAGTTCACATCGTTGGCTAGTTGGCTAACTTGATTTTGCACATCTTTCATTGCCATTTCTGATTTCTGCCTATCTTGTGCCAACGTATTGAGAATAAGGTTCAACTTATCATCCACACTTGAGCCTTGAGGTTCTTGTGGTGGTTTTTGAAAGAATTGAGAACCACCATGTTGATTGTACGAAGGATTTTGAACCGCCGATTGCTTGTTGGCATAGCTGAAATTAGGATGATCTCTCCACCCCGGATTATACGTATTCGAGTAAGGATCATACCTTGGACGTTGCTGATTTTGGTACATGGCATTTGCTTGTTCCGTTGTCCCATCATGTGATGGAAGAATAACCGACGCCATTTGTTGTATCATCTTCTCCATGTTGTTCATCCTTTGGTCCGTGTGTGAAGAGTCGTTAACCTCGTTAACCTTTCTTACCATTTGATCACCTCTAGTGTAAAATTGCTGTGTGTTTGCAGCCATGCTCTCAATCAAACTTGTAGCCTCTTGAATGGTTTTGTTGGTTAGTGCACCACCACTCGCCGCATCAACCAAATGTCTCTCACTTGGAAGTAATCCCTCATAGAAGTATTGAATGATGAGTTGCTCGCTAACTTGGTGATGTGGACAGCTAGCTAACAACTTCTTGTAGCGTTCCCAATACTCATAGAGTGTCTCTCCCGTCATCTGCCGAACACCACATATGTCCTTACGAATCAGCGTTGTCTTTGATGCTGGAAAGTACTTCTCCAAAAATGCCTTCTTCATCGCCGCCCAAGTTGGAATGCTTCCAGGGGGAAGATATTACAACCATTCTTCCGCAGCACCAGCTAAGGAAAATGGGAAAGCTGTCAACATAACTTGATCGGTCTCCGCAGCCACTTGCTTTAAGCTAATCACAATACGATGAAACGATTGTAAATGGCGGTTGGGGTCTTCTCCTGCCAACCCATTGAATTTGGGCAACAAGTGAACCAATTGCGGCTTCAACTCAATGGAACCATCCAGCCGTAGACAAAAAGGTTGCTCGTCCAAGTTTGGTGATGTAAGCTCCTTGAGTGTCTTTGCGGGTGGGGGAGGTGGAGGTTGTGGAGGTTGAAGCGGGTTGCCATGTTCATCCATTTCTTCTTTCTGTTCCGAGACGAAGAACTAGGAGGAAGTGGAGTGTTCACAGCAAGAATGAATTCTTGTGAGTCTTTAAGAACTTTACCGAAACGAGTAGTTATTCCGATTAAGCCTCTTTGTGTAGCCAGAGAGTAGTAATTGAAATAAGATTTTTGAGATTTTAATTAGATCTTAAATTTGAAACGAAAAACAAGAATAAAAGAAAAAATAACAACTTAAAACTACCACTGCCTCCCCGGCAGCGGCGCCAATTTTGATAAGGTTGTCAACCTATCAATAATATTTCTCAACTATTACACAATTCAATAATGAAGTAGTGAAGCAAGTCGAGTTCGAATCCACAGGGAGGTGTGAGTTTAAATTGTTAAGAAAAACGAATTTTGATTTCTTATGTAGAAAATTTCAGAAAATTGTAAAGTTGTAATTCAAATTATGAGACGAGTATTGATCAAGGAATCGTTATCCACTAATGAGCATGAGTATATTCGATCTTACAAGAGTAATCTTCTTCAAAGCATGTTTATTAACAACCCTAGAATAGTTATAAGTTCAACTAATCTATATTGACTCCAAAGTCACTTCGTAGAATAAGTTCTCTACTAGATTCTAGCTAATTTGGCCACTTTGAACAAGTTCTCAAAGTGTAACGAAATCAACCGGTAAAATCAGTGAATCGGGTTTGTTCCTAACCACATGTTCATAAGTTCGACATGTTAACTTAGGGTTGTCTAATATACACCAAAGTCCACAAAATCCCTTTGCAACGTTGATGTTTTGCTACTTGTGATAAAATCACCCCAACAATTACGGATTAGGGTTTAAGAATCTAGCTTTAGAATTGCACACAAACTATTCAATTGTACACTTAAACAATATGTAAGCAATTCGTGGTCATAAGATCAATAAAAGACAAGCAATAAAATATCAACTTTGAAGAAAGATTAACTTGTATAAATCATCAAAAACTCATGTCATATAGTTTCAAAATCATCCTCAATCAATAATAAAATTAGCTACTCATGTCTATTAAGGAAAACATAATCTTTGAGAGAAAATAAGTTGTTAAAACTCAAAGAGATAATAAGAAAAGCAAACTCTGATTTCTGTCTTTATGTTCACTGCGCCTCCAATTCCTGCGCCTCCAGAAAAGTCTTCTCTGGCCGTTTCCAGCTGTTGCTAAAGATTCTCCAGGTTCTGTGCCTTGAACTCAGCCGTAAAACTGATGGTAAAAAAAAAGATCCCCCCTATATGTGTACTGCGTCCCTTTTATAGCTCTCAAACTTTGCCAACTTGAATCCCATACGCACACACCTTCCTAAACAATGTTAACTGCCAAATATAACCCGAACTAACCACTATTGATCACAAACAGTCGACGGCAAAGACTCCTCCTGTGAACTGTTTTCTAGGATCGAAACACTTCCCAAACATAATGCAAATTTAAGCTCCTGATTTCTCTCCACCTTGTATTCAGAGAATCCCTTGAACCACTGCATCTGACCCTTACCGACTCTATAAAGCAACTTACCAAAGCCACCACGTTGGCACCATTTCAGCTGGATTGCTGACTTGCCATACATACTCGGCTACAGCCCTCTCTGAACCGCACCACAACAACAACCGGCAAACCCCTTGAGCTCAGCCATTTACACCCCGGAAAACTCACAGAAAACCCCCACCAAAATCAGCATCAAACAATACTTCCATCACTCAAATCACCATGAATATGATCTCTAGTTTCCCTGTAAAATAGCACCACAACCCTGCAATAGTTTGTCTTTAAAAGCCTCTTTGTAATCAGCCTTTCATACCCAGAAACCACGACAGCAACAGTTTCACCAATCGAACCCAAAATCATCTCAACCCCAAGATGTAACTCTCTTCATTCAATCCTTGTCCTATTCCTTCTCAGATTCGCACCAGAATTACACCAGGGTTAATGGCTAGCTGCTCGGCAGACATACTCCATCCAACTGATTGCACTGAACTTGTTCTTCTTATGCTCAATTTCTGGCAAGACACGATACAGCTCAATCTTGCCAGATTTTCTTGACAGCACCAGGCCTTAAACCATACTCAAAAGCTTTGCCTGAACTCATCTCCTTGCGTGCTCTGTCGAAACTGAGATTCACAACCAAACTACTTCCATGCTACATTTCCTGGTGATCTCTTAATTCAACTCATAACCAAAACAAATAACCCTCCGACATTCAATCCGGCAGCTCTCACAAATCATAGCTATAGCACCATTGTCTCTGACATATACATGCCTTAAGCTCATCTCAAACTCACCTTTTCTGTGTATAGTCTTGTGATCAAACCAGTACCCGCCTCATCCTTCATCGCATACTCACCAATCACACCTTAACCTCCATCCAATGCAGCCCAAAAACCTTAACACCAGTTCTCCAAAACCACCTTGTTTTGCATCTGAAATTCAGCTGAAACATAACCAAAAACTGGTGAATCTGAACCCAACACCAGCTCTTTGTACTGTCAAAACAAGATCAAATTCAGCACCCTAGTTCTGCAAATACGCCAGCTTTGAACCTCTTTGTATTTTCTTCCATTTCTAGCTCATATCCACAGCACCAGACCAATACAGCAGCACTCAAAAATCCACTGCAACAACAGCAGTTTCTAACCCTTTTTTCTTGCATCTTCTCTGGCTATAATTTGAATCAAAACCAACATGAATTGGAACTGTAATTCTCCATGTATCATCACCGTAGCTCTGCAATTGAGTTGGTTCCAAAAGCCCCTTGTAAAACCACCGTCAAAACTCATAAAATCCATAGCACAAAACCAACAGTAAACTGCAATCAAGTTTCCTGCAATTGAACCCCAAATCTGTTCAAATCCTAGCTCCTTCTTCCTTTGAATCAGCACCATATCTCTGCATTTGAAAAGTCCTCTGTGAAACCAACATCGAGCTCCATTAAATTCACACGACCAGCACAACAAAAACCCATTCAAGTGACAAGAAATTAGCCCCCAAGGTATCACAAATTCTTCCTCCTTATTTCTATGAGCTTCAAATCCTTCCCTTGACTCATCATTTGTTGCCCTCAAATTCATAGCAACAACAGTTTCGATTTAAGTCTGGAACCACAGCTTCTGGTGTTCTTCTTTGTCAATTTCTTGAGCTGAATTCGTCTTCATCTTCAACAATTACTCTCAACCATGGTGAATCTTGGAGAAGCGACAGAAGGTTAAGGCTTCAGTATTCTTCTTGCTTCTTCTCTGACCATGAATATGAAGAAATGAACTAAATTGGTCGACCTAATTTCTGTCTGTAACCTTATATGATGGAGACTTATTTTCTTTCTTCCCCTTTATTTCACATGTGCGATGAGCATGTGTGGTGATATCCAAGCAAATCCCAGGCTTTAGTGTTAAGCCCATAATATCCTTATTCAATTCTCTTTGTGCCTGACCATAGATATCCTCTTTTCCTCTTACAGTAGCTTCTCCAATGAGTTTGTTAAGGTGAGCTTATTTTTCATGCTTTTTTGTTATGTTTTGTGACTCAAAGTAATTGTACCTGCAAAATAGAAAACATCGTTAGAATAAAGCATTTTCGAGGCATAAGCTAGACAAAAGTGTATGAATAGGGTATTCTTGAGTAGGTGTTTTGAGCACCTATCAAATTCCCCCACACTTAGTCTTTGCTTGTCCTCAAGCAAACTCCAAGCACAATGATTCCGTTGGTGATGAAACGGTTGTACTTAGAGAGAGCATTAGGCTTCTTCTTCTCCATGGGATTGTCTTCTAGTTCTTGCACAAATATGACCGGCACATGATTCTTGTATTAGTAACACTCCTCGCAAATATGAGCTTCTTTATCTTCTTATGTGTTGATTCTTAATTGCTCCATCTCTCAAAGACACGAGTTTACAATCATTTTTGCACTCGTTCTTGTTAAAATGTAACCCATATATCTCCGAAATTCAATTGATTATGGCCCATTGCTCGCTTCATCATAACTCCTTAGACCACCACATCTATCTCTCTTGAGTCTTGTAAACATCCACCAAACCCATGAAAATCCACAATAAAATCCGCAAGAACAATCCTCATCCTTTCCTAGCCATTACGAACAAAAAGCAACCACAAACTCTCCAAGAATCAACATGTATAGCTCCAAATTCCCCCTTTAACCTGAATTTCATAACTTGTAAGCACACCCAACTTTCACCGACTTGAAGCCATTTTTCTCAAAGTTCTTGGAGTCTTCTTTGCTTCTTCATCACACCGCACACCTCATAAGTCACAAAACTAGCATCACCTCAAATGTTGATCAACAACCTTGCTTGAACTTTCTTTTCTTCCATGATCCTCTTGATAGTCTTCAACACAAACCTACCACCAATTCAAGCCAATGTATCTTCTTTTTATCTTCAAAATGCTCTCTAAGCCAATTATACACCACTCAAATAGTTGCAAGTAGACATCTCAATGAATTGCAAATAGATGTCTTCAAATATCAAAACCAAGAGAGCTTCTCACTACAAAACCACAAAGCCACCAAAATCACTTGTTTCTTCATTTTTTTTT
>JAJJMA010036771.1:0-22689 GCA_023529015.1 Papaver nudicaule
GACAGTTTGCACGTCACTTACTCTAAAAATCGCCCAGGCCAGCCTATATTTTCTAAAATTATGAAATTTTAGTATGTCATGGGAAACTTGATGATGAGAAATTTTCATGAGGGAAGTTTCTCCTGAATCCTCACGGATTAGACTGTATAAAACGTTCTTTGAGGCAATTCGTAATCTGTCAGATTTCCGAATTTGATTAGGAAACTAGAATATCATGGATTCAATAAAGACCATAATCATCTAGGATTTGGATCAGTGGGACCCATAAGTAGAGGTAGCTCAAGGATGAAGAAGTGGGACCCTCAATCTATGGCGTGTGATAAAAGTGGGCCATAGTATTGTTTTATAGGCAACCTATAAAAGTGGGGTCTACAAAAAGAGTTGCGCTAGCAATAAAAGTGGGGTCGTGGCAAGAGCCACGGCCAAGGGATGAAAGTGGGCCCGTGAAAAGAGTCATGGCCAAGAGGGAAAAGTGTGATCGTAGTAACAACCACGACCAAGCCACAAAAGTGGGCCATAGCAAGAGCTATGGCCAAGCAATACAAGTGGGTCATAGCATGCGCTATGACCTAGCCATAAAATGTGGGGCCGTGGCATGATCCACGACCAGGTAAGAATGTGGGACATGGTGCTAACCATGACCAAGCTCTAAAAGTGGGGTCGCAGCCTAAGCTACCGCCAAGCCAATAATGTGGGACCATGATATCAGGTTATAGCCAACCAAAGAAAGTTGGACCAAACCTAAAATCACTGCCAAGCAATAAAAGTGGAGCCATAGCCTAAGCTACGGCCAAGTCCAAAACGTGGGGCCGTGGCTGAAGACAAAAGTTAGGGACGTGAAATGGGATGGGATGGTCGTGTGGGCCATCCACACATGGACGCAAACTAGGGCAAGCAAGGGAGATGCGTGAGTTTAGGATGGGATGAGATGGTCGTGTGCATGGGCTAGGACTGCATAGGCTAAGACGCGTGCATATGCACATACGCATGCATAGGCAAGGACGCATGCATAAGAAAGGATGCATGCATAAGGATGGATACACATAGGCTAGGGATATGGACCATGCTACTAGGCTATGGTCGTGAAAGATCAAAATATAGCTATGGTGACCAACTCTCTTATCCCTACTGTAAAATAAATTCATACCTTGCCTCGAGCCATTCCAAGATGCCAAAAATTGATGCAAAATTACTCTTGCAACCTCCTCGCCATAACCACCATCAACACCAGGATAGTTGGAGGTGTGTATCCCTTTTCTACATAGACCCAGGTTTTGAAATTCCGAGCTTGCAAAAACGATTTCATAGCAGTTTTCCACTATAGGTAATTTGTGCCATCAAAATTTGGTGGTACGTTACAAGCTCTTATGCTTTGTTCCATAACTCACAAGCCGCGGTAAACACAGACAACTACGTCTTTTATGTGTTCACCATCTCTGATACCAATTGAAAAAGCAGGGGAACCGAAACACTACCAAATTTTCATTTGGGTTCGTAAGTCTTAAGATATGGACGATCTCAAAAATCAATATCCAAATCTGATAACTGGAGTCGGATCACAAGTGATCGGTCCAATGCAAGACAAATCCCTTGGATGTATTATGCACCAACTCGACGGTTATGAATAACGTACTTCTTGTTTATGCTTTAATTATATAATAAGATAATATAATGCGGAAAGTAAAGCACACAAGACACCAGAGTTTTTTTTAACGAGGAAACTACAACCTGTAGAAAAACCTCGGGACCTCGTCCAGATTGAACACCGCAAAGTACAAACTGTTTACAAACACTAGCCTACTATCTGACTTTTGGTCTGGGATGTAGCAGAGACCAACTCTAGCCCTCCAAACTAATTGGCTAGTGTCGCACTCCTTACATCTCTATATCCCCCACAGATCATCACGCACTTGATTCCCCCAGCAGACGTCCTTTACAGGCCTAAGAGTTGCTTTAACCGTTGATAAAGGCTTTTGTCAATAATTCCGTCTTTGCAACCTCAATTATCAACTGTATGTTTGAACTGTCCTATATCAGTTGACATACACAAAGTGACTTCCTTTGGATTACTCTAGGTTATTCGGAAATCTACTTACAAGATTGGGCTTACGCTGAAAACCTAGTAATTAATGCCAAACTTGTCTCTACCTCAATTGTAAAAAGAATCACTTAAGAAGCTTATACAATTAGAGCTACTTGGGTCTTACAACACGTCGTGCATCCTTGCGTTGCTTCCTTTAAAACCCTGTAGTTATGTATCACTTCTTGAATGTCCTTATAGCAGAAGAGAAGGACTGTAGAATAGACAAGAACGTAATCAGGCAACCAAGGTTACATGTTAATCAGATTTCAACCACTAAGGTCTCAATCTCGTACCTGTGCTTCCCAACTCTCAAGAGAAGTCTTTATAGTCGTTAGGTAAATCCAACAGAGGAACTACTACTTAATAGAGGATGACTATACCACAACAAGCTTTCACCTAAGTGAAAAGAGTTTACCATCAATTCCACAGAGAAACTTCATGCATGCTTGATGCTTGTGGTTTTCGTTCTGAAACCCTCTATTTATAACACTCAATAAGATAAGTTGGGAATAAAGCAACTAGTGACTTGTTTCACAAGTTTAGCAAGTGCCCATGTAAAACGAACCCGTTACTTGACTTGCACACAAAGAAACCTAGATTTATATCAATTGAAAATCTTTATCATTTATCTGCTAAGTGTTTTGTTAGCTCACAAACACTTCAAAATTGATATCCAACAGACCAGAGATAATCTTTATCTTATTGACACATTGAGAATCGTTAGATGGACTACATAAGATATTTTCGTGATAACCAAGTCCAACTAAGAGATAAAAGGAGTCAGAGTTTAACGCGTGTGAAATTCCAGAAGAATATCCACGTGGACGGTTCGGGAACTGTTCTTCTGAATTCCGGCCAGATACACCGAATCTGTGGTTCACGTACATGTACGTGTACAAATTGATGTTTTGGAACTAGGGAGTAAAATCCGGAGTCACTTTTCACGAACCGGTTTGTGAACCGCCTTTGCTCAGAATTAGGGTTTAACTAGATCCGCTGGAAGTTCTGGGTTTGGCCAGTACTTAGCCGTGATATACGCCCTCAGCTATAATCCAATGGATTATTGCTCAAGAGTACTCCTTTAGATTCACCCATATCCTACAAGTGATTTGCAAGCAAACCATTGCTATGGAAAAATGGTATCGAATCTATCTCACGCATCTTGTAACCTTAGTATTCGTGGGAGCCAATACTAACATAATACATGGTTATGTAGACAAGAATACGATCTTAATCGCTATTAGTGAAAAAGAAGGGGTACCGAAATACTACCAACTTTTCGTTTTGGCTCGTGAGTCTTATGGTAAAAGTCTGGACGATCTCAAAAATCAATATCCAAACCTCTAACTGGAGTAATCTCGACAGTTAGGTAATAACGTACTACTTGGTGCTTTAATTATAAATCAGAGTTATAATGCGGAAAGTAAAAGCACACAAGACACCAAACGTTTTTTTAACGAGGAAACTGCCTTGCAGAAAAACCTCGGGACCTCGTCCAGTTTTGAACACCGCCCAGTACAAACTGACTACAAACGCTAGCCTACTATAAGACTTCGGTCTGGGATGTAGCAGAGACCAACTCAAGCCCTCCAAGCGAATTGGCTACTGTCGCCTTCCTTACGTCTCTGGATCCCCCACAGATCGTCACGCACTTGATTCCCCTAGCTGACGTCCTTTACAGGCCTAGGAGTTGCTTTGACCGATGCCAAAGGCTTTTGTCAGCAATACTGGGTTTTAAACCAAAACTGTTGACTTATGGTGTAACTGTCCTCTATCAGTTTACCATAAATAAGATGACTTCCTTCGGATTGTCAAATCCAGGTCATACGGAAATCTATTTCACAAATCGAGGCTGACACACTTTCTCAGCGACGCTCAATTTGTATCTACCTCAGTTATAGATGAAGAACCACTTAAGGAACTTGTATAACTGGAGCCAACTAGGTCTTACAACACCGAGTGCAGCCGTGCGTTGCTACCTTTCAAACCTTTACGTAACTTAACTAGTTCTTGAATATCCGTATAGCAGAAGAGACGGACTTTGGAATAGACAAGAACTATGATAGGTTACTGAGGTTACAGGTGATTCTGATCAACCGCTGAGGGATCAATCTACCTGTGCTTCCCAACTCTAAGGAAGTCTTTGATAGTCGTAGGGAGTTCCCAGAGGAGCTGCAACCTATAGAGGATGACTATACCACAACAAGCTTTCACCGAAGTGAAAAGAGTTTACGCTACTTCCCTGAGGACCTTCACGTGTGCTTGATGCTTGCGGTATTTTTCCTTAGACACCTCTATTTATAGCACTCAATAAGATAGGTTGCTTTGGAATTAAGCAATCAATTACTTGTCCCACAAGTTAAGGAAACCCTAAACTTGCCAACCAAGTAATACAGATTAATCTCAATTGAAATTCCTTTTTAGATTTATCTGCCAAGTGTTTTGTTGGCTCAAAAACACTTCAAGATAGGAATCCAATAGACCGGAGATAATCTTATCTTATTGACTCATTGAGGATCGTTAGATGGAACACAAAAGGTATTTATGTTTCACACAAGTCCATCTAAGAGATAAAGGAGTTGGAATTTGACTCAGAGTGAAATTCTAAAAGAATAACACGTAATTTGACTTACCAGGAACTCTTCCGTGTCAGGTTCACGTACTGGTACGTGAACAAATGGAACACAGAAGTTTTACAGCTCCAGGTACGCAAACCGGCACGGGTACCGTCCGCGGTCAAATTAGGTCAAATTCAGAATCCGCTGGAAGGACTGGGCTGAGC
Organism: Papaver nudicaule; assembly: GCA_023529015.1. NCBI lineage: Eukaryota > Viridiplantae > Streptophyta > Magnoliopsida > Ranunculales > Papaveraceae > Papaver > Papaver nudicaule. The sequence goes on from JAJJMA010036771.1 coordinate 4,866, forward strand.
CAGAACTTAGACATGAGAATGTCCTCAGCTGTGATCCACAGGCTCTTTGCTCAAGAGTACTCCTTAGATTCATCCATATCCAACATAACCGTTTGCAAGCAAACCATTGTAATGGACACATGGCGTCGAATCTATCTCATATGTTCTTGATTCACAGTATTCGTGGGATCAAACACTGGTCATGACATAAAGCCATGTTACACAAGAACACGATCTCAATCGCTACATTACTACTAAAGTAGTCGACTATATTTCGAAAGAATAGAGAAAGTAGAAATAGAAGAATATCCATAAAGTCATAACTCCTACTAACCTTTTGTCGATGAAGAATAATTGATGTCTTCTTTGTCTTCACAGTCTTCGTCTTCAAGGTCTCTACTACTCTGTCTATATCCCATTTCCGAAATCTAAACTCTAGTAGGCTAAATCAAGAATTGAATTTTGACACATAAAACTGACAACTAGCTTGACATACCAACGCTAGTGGGTTTGACCGGACAATGCCCTAACAATTAGTATCTCTACTAAAGTAGCCGACTATTTCGAAAGATAGAATAAAAGAATTTCCATAAAAGTCATAACTCCTACTAACCTTTTGTCGATGAAGAATAATTGATGTTTTCTTTGTCTTCACAGTCTTCGTCTTCAAGATCTTGACTATTTTTTCTATATCCTAACTCCGAAATCTAAACTCTAGTAGGCTAAATCAAGATTGTGTTTTGACACCTAAAACTGACAACTAGCTTGACATACCAACGCTAGTGGGTTTGACAGGACAATGCCCTAATAATAACAACAACATGTACGGGATACCGTTGTAGGAACAAGCAATTTTTCATCCGAGCTATGAAGCAAAAGGAATTTTCATCTTGAGGTACGAGCTAAGAGCAAGTCTTCATATTGATCTACGAGCCACGAGCTGGCACTTGGTAGCAATGATTTTCTCTGGTTGATTATACTCAGCAAAAGATTCGACATCAAAAGCACAACAACAACCATTCTGTCAAACATCCTGACTGCGTCCATACTTACTACATGGGGTAAGTTACCTGACTAGAGAGTTGAGCACGAGAAATTACCTTTTCCTATAGTAGCTTTATGGTCTTGCCCCAACAACAGTGGACGAGTAACAAAATAAGCATTGGTAGCGAATTGACACTGACGGAATCTGATACTCATCTTGTGATTCCAGCAATGCTGGTTTGTTATATGCACCTTACATCTGTCATGTAGTACCTGCAAGAAACTAAAACAAAATACCTCTTTCACGGATATCACGCTTTAAAGTATAATTATTTGCAACTATCTCATGTGCACAACCCTTCTTTGCGAGTATCACTTCTTTATTTGCGAGTAATATTTCCCGATTATGAGATTGCCTCCATGCACAGCTAACCTCCATGTTATTGAGTTCAACTTTATGACAATGAAATTACCATGGTAAGAAGTAGGAAGTTAGGTCATCGGAGCGCGGATAACAACATGCAACAACTTCATGAGATCGGGTATGAATTGTGTAAGTTGATTATGATGAATAAAAGCTACACAGACCCCTACTGAGTTGTATTAATGAGCTACACTTTGCACAGTAATTGAATTGGTCCTGCTTATTATAATGTCGTTAGTCATCTTTAAATATGTCGTGCCTAATGTCCATTGTGAAGATCAACTGAACTGTGCGTGCAATTTCTTTTGGCAGATAACAAATCCAATCATAAACCTGCATGAAACTTCATTTATTCTGCGCGGGGTTTGAACTGCGTCATTTGGAATCTGCGAAAGACAATCTTATTCCGCACGAGATGAGAACTTTGAGTATGGGTGTCTGGGCTAATGCCATTGCGGTGAGTATGTCGTTGGGAGAAGTGGATTGTGTAAGTAAATTTGGAGATTGACAATAATATCCACAACACACCAAGTACACTACACTTTCTTGCATGCAACAATAATTTCCCATCCATGTACCAGCAGAATGCCCCATTCATGTGGCAAAGGTATTAAACCTATATTGGGTGCGATCCAATATGAACTGTTCTTATTTTGGCCATTATCAAAAATATCCACAGCGCACCAAGTACACTACACTTTCTTGCATTCAAGACTTTAGTTGTTGGAGCTAATCAGTAACTCATTTCGGTGTTGATTCCCCAACTGAAATAACTTTGAGATAATGTTGTTTGACAGGAGAATAAATTCTTTGACATCTCTCCCTGTTCCACAACCAAATGATTTATGTATACAAACTGATAAGTAAAGATATAATTATAAGCAAATAAATAAGTAAATGGACACATTTGATTTACGTGGTTCAGCATCATCGATGCTTTACATCCGCGGGTAAGAATATAAGTTTATTGATGTGAGAAGTGTTGCTTTTATTACAAAGAGTTGAGATCCATTGATGAAGTCTCAAGCTCTGTGAGTGATAGAAGATAAGTGGGTGTTCCTGCCTTTTTCTCTCAATTAGAGTCGATCCCCCTCTAACCCTATTAGGCTTTGTTTTTATAGGGAAGGTGGACGTATATAACTACCATTTTACCCTTATCTTAACTGCTAAGGATTCTTGGTATTGTTGCAGCATAATGTAGGAGGTTGCACAGACGCGCCGATTTTGGGCCCGAGTCCGCGTCGGACTCGTGTCGGACACGGACGCGGACACGACACGCATACGACGCGGTCAACTCAGTCAACTCGGTAAACTCTCTACTTTAAGTGACAATTTAGTATATTCTCCCTTGAGATTCGAACTCTCAAGGTCATAATCTCACCTAAGGAGCTTAACCATTGAGTCATTCACGCTTTTGTGTGTAGGTTGTATATTTTCAGCATTTTATACTACTTCTCCTAGCATTAATTTCATATATTAGTATAGTTAAATTATATATTTACTAAATATATAAACGTGTCCGTGTCCTACAATTTTGAGACCTCGCTCGTGTCCGTGTCCGTGTCGTGTCGTGTCGTGTCCGCGTCTCCGTGACCGAGTCCGTACAACCCATACTATGTTGCTTCAGCTTTAATTACAGACGTTCTGGTAAAAGATTTCTAACGCGGGTACAGCTTACCTAAGCCTTTTAACCCGACCCAGTCTACCCCTATGAGAGAAAACTGGCTACAAAGTGACGTTTGCCAAACGCGAACCACTCAGACCTCCGTAACCGAAGCGTTACGTCAAGTTTAGACCGACAAATCAAACAAACCAAAAACAGTATTTCCGCCGTCTCTTTTCGTTCTGAAAGCTCTCTGCAAACAATCTCACTTACTACTAATGTCTTCTTATTGAAGTCATTTCTAGGGTTTCCAATTTCACTACTGAATTGAAGGCACTGATAATGTTGTCCAAATGGGCAAAAGCTAGGGCATGTTTATCCCCAATCTTCACCATAAGATTCATTTCTTCATCTTCTTATTCCTATTCTTCTTCTTCTGCTTCAATACATCCGATTCCTATTGCAAAACCATTATTACCACATGAAGCTCTGAACGATGTCAGCTCAAAGGAATTGGCTCTGTCAATCAAAGACTGGTTCAAGTCGAGAAACGACGTCTTACTTGATCGAATTTACGAGATCTTAGTCGAAAAAGATGACGATAATGTCTCTCGCAGGCGAGATACGGAATTGAATCGGTTGGGTTTCAGACTTAACGAGGAGCTTGTATTAAAGGTACTCAATCATTGTATAGACAAGAAAAAAGGAACTGGAACCCAAGAGATTTATGCTTGTTTGAAATTCTTTGATTGGGCTGGTAGACAACCAGGGTTTAGTCATACTCGTGTTACTTTTAATGCGATTTTTAAGATTCTAACCAAAGAAAAACTCATGAATGTCATGTTGAGTTTCTTAGACAAGTTCAAGAATCAGAGACATGGGCATAATGTTAGGTTTTACGATACTCTTGTAATGGGTTATGCAATTGCAGGTAAACCTGAAATTGCACTTCAGTTGTTTGGTAAAATGAGGTTTCAAGGACTCGATTTGGATTCCTTCGCGTATCACGTTTTCTTGAATGCGTTAGTAGAACAAGGTATTTTCGATGTGGTTGATGTTATTTTTAAGCAAATTACTATGAGAGGTTTAGATAATGAGGTTACTTCAAGTTTAAGAGTCAAGAGTTTCGTGAAGCAGAATAAGTTGAAGGAAGCCGAAGCATTTTTACGGGGGTTGGAGAGTAGTGGAGGTACCGTTAATGACAGTATGCTGGGTATTCTTGTTGATGCGTTATGTAAAGCGAACAAGTTTGACGAGGCCGGTAAGTTGTTGAAGGACTTTTGGGAGTTGAAGAATGTCCCGATGCCAGCTGCTTATGATAAATGGATCAGGAACCTTGTGAGAGCCGGAAATATTAACGAGGCAATGGAGTTTTTACGAGATAAGCAGTTCTTAGAAGGGTATCTGCCTGTTGCTTTCAGATATAATGTGTTGATTGGTAGGCTTTTGAGAGAAAATCGGCTTATGGATGTTTATGACCTTTTATTGGAGATGAGGGAAGGGAAAGTTACGCCTGATAAAGGGACCATGAATTCTGTTTTATGCTTCTTTTGCAAGGCTGGAATGGTTGATGTTGCATTTGACTTGTATAATTCGAGATTGGAATATGGGTTATCACTAAGTAGCATGGCTTACAATTATCTCATCAATACGCTTTGCGGGGATGGGAGTGTTGATGATGCATATGCGGTTTTAAGTGATTCTATCGACCAAGGCTACTTTCCTGGTAAGAAGACCTTTGCTATTCTTGCCCGTGCTTTGATCAGGGTAAACAGGCTGGATAAGATGATAAACGTGATTAAGTTTGCCCTTGAGCATAATGTGCCATGCGATGATATATTTTGTGAAGTTATATTTGCTTTGTGTGTTGCCGGACGGGCAGATGATGCTTACAGGATGCATGCCGAACTGAGTAAAACCGGTAAAGTTACAGATAGGAACGCTTTCTTGGAAATGATACGTGCGTTTAGCACGTCAAATCGGGGAAATATGGCTTCTAAACTGCTGATCGAAATGCAAGAGAACGGTTACACACCTACCAGGTATTTGTACAGATCTGTTATTGGTTCAATATGTAGGGGGGAAAATCCAGAAAACCATTTTCTTGCGCTGCTAGAAATGCAGTTGTCCCGACAGCAACCTGAGCCTGACATTTACAACTTCTTCATCGATGGTGCTGGGCATGCAAAAGCACCCGGCCTTGCAAGAAGAGTATTTGACACGATGCTGGCAAATGGGGTTGAGCCACTGTTGAGTACCAAGATTCTTATGCTGCAAAGCTATCTAAAGGGTGGACGGATTGATGATGCGCTGAATTTTTTTGATTACATGCACAACGCTGGAAAGCTTGGAAACAGAGTGTACAACACTCTATTGGTTGGTTTGTGTAAGGCCCAGCAGGCAAATAAAGCACATGAGTGTTCACGCTGGCTGAGGAGCAGAGGTTTTCTCCCCACTCTCCAATACTACGAGGAGCTTGTAAATTCATATTGTTTAGTTAAAGATTACCGTATGGTAGTGAAGGTTATTCAAGAGATGGAACAAGATGGTCGTCAGGCCTCTACCTTCATCGGCAATGTACTTCTCTATCATGCGTACTGGGGACAGTTCGGGGCTCTCTATGATTCTTTTGTTAATTTCGAAGCTACACCTAAAGAGGCATCTCTATCATCCAAACTGACGCTTGGCCATCTGGTTGGTTTGTTTTCTGGTAGGTTCAACAAGGTCTGTCAAGACCAATTTCTTGAGAACATGGACGAAGTGGTTTCACAGTGCTTTCCGCCCGACCTTTTCACATACAATATGCTGTTAAGACGACTAACCATGTCCAACAAAATGGACAATGCTAGCCAGTTGTTTCATAAGATGTGTATGAAAGGCTTTGAACCAAACATGTGGACTTACGACATCATCATACGAGCTTTATGGAGACATGGCAAGATAGAGGATGCTAAGGCATTGATGTATAAAATGGAAAGAAAGGGGTGTGCTTTTACTTACCGAGTCGGACTAATTCGCCGGCAGATGTGAAATGTGACTTGGATAAACTTGGCTTCCTTCCCTGTTGCCAGATCTTGCTCTTTCTGTTTTGAAGCAGCAGGTAAGTGTCACTTATTGATGACACACATTTTTTGTCCGTGTTCCTTGTAGCGTTATCAAATAAGATCTGATACCTATATTTGTGGCCAAGAGCTTCTTCGGTTATTCAGTGTCAAACTCTTGTTTGCCCAAATTAGTGCGTTCTGTATCAAGGCCCATTTTTTCTTAATTCAATATATTCATGGCAAATGTTAGAGTACAACTAGGTGTAGTGATGAAAACCTGTTTTTAGTCTCTGTTAAATCAGTACACTGATATATACGCTGTGTCTTTTCGAATGATGAAGCATCAATGTCGAAAACAGGGATATTCCCTTTTGTTAACTGTGTTTCAGGAAAACTTCTTCATTCATTTTATTTATACGTGTTTTTATGAAATGTTCTAATCATATTGGCTTCTATTGATTACATCTTTTGTTGTCTAATCCTGGCCGATTTTGTGCTGGAGTTTGATCTATGTGCTTCTTGTTCAGATCTTATACAATTGTTAAAGAGAATAATGATCATTTATTTCATGAACTTAATTTTTTTTAAGATAATATGCTCAAGCTCATATGTCCGATGGTTAGTGAAGTATGGTCAACTCATCCTCAAATAAGTCCAGGATTCTTCAAATAATATTTCTCTGACATTAATTCAAGAAAAACTTACATTCGCTGTATAAGCTTCTGGATTCAAGGGCCTCCATTTTGCATTGACAATACTAGTTGATTATTTAAACTATTTTGGATGATTTTAAAGCTTCTTAGTATTCCAAGTACTGTCGCCTTCTCGTGCGTGCGAATTAAGATAGATAAGCTAAATATGCTTATATCCAGTGTGATTGTATATTTGTTCTCTTTAGTGAGAAAGAGCTATCTGGATCTGCCATCCAGTGGGCAGACACAAATTTTGGGCGCCCTTCGGCCGCGGCTCTGTCCGCGCTTTGACCTCAGTGAAAGGAATTTTCTGGGCCGCCTCTGCTGCCACCAATACTGAATCAGGTAATTTTCACTTTTATCTTAATAATTTTTGTTTAGTTTTGTCAAAAAATTTCCTTGTTTATAATTAAGAAGTTCAAAAATGTGTTTCTTCTGACTAAGACCGAAAACAGAAAATTAAAGATCACCAAAGAGGTCAGCATGTTCTTTTATTAATAGGTCAACTTGTTTTTATTTTATTTTCATACTTATTCTCTCTATTTTCTTGATTGAGCAGAGTAGTAATTCATCATCGATATTCTAGATCATCATCCACCCAGTTGCAAACTAAAAAACTGCTTCAACTATATGCTTTTTTCTGGTCACCTAGGAGTTATTGGATTACTTCTCTCTATAGCCTATGAGTCACAGGAATATATAAACTTAGAGTATGCATTATGCATCCCAGTTATCAATACCACTTACAGTAATAACTAATAAGTATGTTTAGTAATTTAATATTGGTTGGAAATTTGGAACAAAGACATGGGATGATCAACTCATTAGCCCCATGTTCGATACATTTGAAAGCAACTGCTGCTTTTCCATTGTACAATCTTAAATACAGAAACATGTATATGACAGCTAGCAGTATCAATTCAGAAACTTCATCTCCTCTCTTAAGTTTCTTCCAAAGTGTTTAGGGAAAATATGACAAAGAGGTCCTTGCATTTTTTCTTCAGTCGCTATTTAGGCATTGTTCAATTTTGGTAGTGGACATCGTCGGTGAGTTGGTTTACCGTGCTGGTTAGTTTAATGAGTTCTGCCTTAGGTTTTTTAGGAATAGCATTACGTTCGTAACATTAACTAAGTCAAGTAGGTGCAGAAATAGGATTTAGTTTGCTTCTGCCTTGTTTGAGCTCTTTGTAATGGAAATGTTTGGTGCCTTCTTAGGGTTGAACTTGAACAAAAGAGAGGTAGGACCATTTATCTTACTCATATAAACTATTTGCGACCATTGATGAGCAAGTTACCCTCTCCCAAAAAACCCGGCTCTCTGAGTCGCGTAAATTTGATAATTCTTGAAGGGTTGAACAGTAAAGTGATTCAAAATTAGCGTCCTTCTTTCCCCAAATTTTGCATTGATTTTCCCCTAAATTTAACTCTCCCCAATTTTGACACTGATTTTTCTTTTGTTAATCGGAGGGTCATCGTCTTTGGTGTATATTATAACTCCTCCCTCCTTTCTCTTTCTTAGGGTTTTTCCATTGCATCAACAGGTAGAAGAAGAATCAAATGAAAACCGGAAGAAGGAAAAGAAAAAAAAAACCTAGATTTCAATTGAAAGATATTCATCGGTCTATCTTCAAAATTGTCACTTCATTGGTGAGAAATTTTGTATTTGTATTTTATTTATTTTTTTCATTTCACTTAAATGTGGAACTTTATATTCACTTAACCTGTTGTTAATTTTGGTTAAATTGGGTGTCAAAAATGCAGGGCCTTTTTCAGGGTTCATTAGTTAAAGGCGCGAAAACATCTCGGTAATTAAAAGTTGAGAATACTTGGTATGAGTGGTACCAAGGTGATACATGGCAGTTCCTGAAACCTTTAGGTTCAGGCTCAGGCGGCAGGCGCGTGCTCTGGAACGTTAAGGCGGGCGCATGTTTTGGAAGGGAAAGGCGGGAGCATGTTTTGGAAACAGCTAGGTTCAAGCTCAGGCAGCAGGCGCGCATTTTGGAACAATAAGGCGGGCGCATGCGTTTAGACTGGCCTTAAAAAAGAATTTGCACTACAGGTGAACTGTACCGATAGAATCTTATATCAGGTCAACATTTAGATATCCAAAAAAAGAAGAAAACTTTGATGCGAAACTCTGCAATTGCAAATTTTTGCAGCATGCAAATACTTACGAAATGCCTGATGCTTTTTTTTTACCAGTCACTTAGGTTTACTCATTTTCAATTTAATGAACTGAGAAAATGGAATAAACTGCTTAAAAATTCTAGACTGGGAGATGATGTATCAGAGCGGAGAAGTTTGAGGCGTGTGTGTGTATATATATGATATATGAATATAATCACGACCTATGCTTGTTTTAGATAGCTGATTCAGGGGCTTCAAGAAAAATTGAAGCCCTCACTTTTTACTTCAAATGTCCAGGCGTTTTTATAGGGGGCTGTCAAAAATCGTGAAATGACTAAGTTATCCTTATACTAATTTATACTAATTCTTACCCAAATTTACCCCACCCTAATTACAAACATAAATACTTATATCCCACACAAAAAAATCAAAACATAACAATCAAAACATCAAAATTTCTCCCCTCTCTTCTCCTCTCTTATCTCTCTTTTCTTCCCCATTTCCTCTCCACATTTCTCATTTTCGAGTTTTTGATCATGGATGGAACCAAAACTGATGCAACAATGGAGCAGCAAAGGTAAGCATCCAAACCCACTCTTTTGTTATTGATTTTGGTGCTAAAACTAGGTAAGATTCACTCCATGAAAATCAAAAAACGAGTTTCAGAACTACTTACGGCTGGCTATTATAGCCGTAAGTCTTACTTACGTCTCGCATCTGAAGAACATCTAGCCGTAAGTAGTTTGTTAGGTAAGCCATTAAAGCTTCAGATCCAAGCCGTAAGTTCATTTTACTAGCCGTAAGTTAGTTACGTCTCATTTCGATACTTTAGTTACTAGCCGTAAGTTTCTGTAAATCAAAATTTTTTTGTCGCAAGGTTACAGGCCGTAAGTGCAAACTTATCAGCCGTAAGTTTAGTTACGGCTGCATATTTTTTTGAATTAGTAGCCGTAGGTTGAGTTACGGCTGCCTATCTATTTGGATTAGTAGCCGTAAGTTACACTGACAACCAATTTTCTCACATTTCTCTGCCATATTTTGCGCTTCAGAGAACCAGACTCAAGTGCCGTGGCTGCACCAACTGAAATAATGCAAGTACAGATTCCTGAATCCAGTGTTGTGATTGAACCAAATGAAACTAGCCAAGTTATTGAGGAACTTCCACAAGAAGGTGCAGAAAGGGAGTATCTTCCTGCCATAAGATCACCAATTCGTAATATTCTACCACTATTGGGTGATGACCCTGATCCTGGCCCCAGCTATATCCCTTGCACTTGTGACCTTAATGAGCGACCAATCCGTAATCTTCGACGCAAGAGAGTTGGTGAGGTGGACGACGTTCCTTGTCGCAATAGAATTTGTGTTGCTGTAGAACGTCTTCGTCCACTTGTCGAGGCGAATGGCGGACCGAGCTTTGAACTAATCCGCAGCCGAACATGGTTTGGAACTGGAAATGTTAGTTGATTTTGATTATGTGTTGAGTACGGTTCTTCTTTTATGTTATGTGTAAACCTAAACATCTATGGGTGAACCAATTATGTGTTTTAATGGTTGAATTTTAGTAGTTGTATCATCTATATTTTGAAATTAGTAGTTATGTTGTATTTACTATTTACACCCGCAGAAACAACCCATGCTCTCTTTTTGCACCCCAATTGGCCACATGTGCGGAACACACGTGTGCAAAAAAACTTTAATAAAAAGCCAAAGAAAGGGGCTTCTTCTTCTCTTTTCTTCTTCTTCTTTCTTCTTCTTCTTCTACGCCTCCTTTCTCTCTTTCTCTTCTTCTCTTCTATTTCCTCGTCTCGCTTAATTGGCGATTACGAATACTTTCATCGGCGATTAAATTCTATAAAAGCATGACGAAGAAATCAAAACCAAAGGAGGGGGAAGAACAACCCACTCGTCCGAGAGCGGTTTTCTCCGAAAACCCACCGGAACTATTACCAAATCCACTACAACCGCCTCCACAATTTCAATCCAACCCCGAAATGGTCTCCCAAAGGTAAGAATTGAAAACCCATCTCTCCAATTTCAATTTTTGTTGCTTAGATTAATTTTTAAAACAAAAAATAGGGCAAAATCGCGGTTACAGTGTTAGTTACGGCTACTTAGGTTTTCACGTTTGTAGACGTAAGTTCCTTTAGTGAAACCAAAGTTGTATCGCATAGTTAGTAGTCGTAAGTGGTAATTAGCAGCCGTAAGTAAACTTACGGCGCTAAATGTTTTTGCCTTAGCAGCCGTAAGTACTCCTGTAACTTTTGGATACCAAATGTCACCTAGTTACGGCTACTAATTGCTTATAACTTGCAGCCGTAAGTTACTTACGTCGACTTTCGATAGGGGCATTTGTAGCCGTAGGTTAGTTACGGTTTGCTTCTTCAACCCCTATGTAGCCGTAAGTAGTAATTTATTTCCTTAGTTTTGTTGTTTCAAACAGTCGTTGTTCACCAAATGTTTACCACAGGCGGAAGAAAAAGGGAGCTAATGACCTGACCCCTGTTGCTTCCCCCCCAGCTCGTGGGGGTGTTAATTTGCACGCCGGCAACAGAGGTGAAAGGGTAGGCCTGGTAGGTGAGGGAGGAAGTGGGAGCGGTGAACATGTTTTGGAGGATGTTGCTCCAATTGATGATGTTGTAGTTTCTGAGGAACCGCCACCAAATCTGTTATTGACACAAGCAAGCTCGCCTGAACATCCAGCACAAGCTAGCTCGTCTCAACATCAAGAACAGGCAAGCTCGTCTCAACATCCAGCACAGGCAAGCTCGTCTCAACATGTAGCACAAGCTAGCTCGTCTCAACAGCCACCAAACGAAAGGAAGGAGAGAAAGAAAGCTGGACCTAGACACCAAAAAATTCCAAAGGACGGGTTTTTACCAGCAAAGGAAGACGGCAGACGTTGGGGTGAGGCGGAGGATCCAAGTGTGTTAATTGGTTACGAGCATTCGTAGGCCGCACAAGTTTGTAAGCAAGTGGTATGAATCAATACTTTTCCCACTTTACTATAATCTTACTTTCAAAATCTAAATTTTAAACGTTTTGTATTTAGGATCATAAAGATGCAGTTCAGCTTTTGAAGCACCAAAAGGCCGGGGTTTGGTCCATTAATGAAGAATCACCAAAGGTTAAGGCTCTGGTTCAGGCTTCAGCATTGTGGCCTGACATTCAGAATTCTCAGGTTGTCCATGACAGTATTGTCACTGCCGCTTTGAGAGAGATACTGTCCTGAAACCGACACCTTTCATTTTGGATTCGGCGAGATGAGTCTCATCTTGGACGATATGTGGTCCATTGTCGGCTTCCAAAGTGAAGGCAAAGCGGTTCACGAAGGGTACATTGAAAGGATGGCTTGGCCAAAACTGTATGACCTATGTTTCGACGCTCTTGGGTGGAACAAAGACAAATGTGTGGAGGAATTCCATATTGCTTATGTTAACCGTTGCCACGGTGGAAGGCCGACGAAAAACAACAACGTACCAAAATATCACGTCACTGCAGATCCACTGTGAACATTTTGGAACTAACATCTTTAGGCCTTTACCAAGCGCAATAAGCCTATTCCCCACTAAGAAATATTTCAAATGTAGCAGTATATCTAGCACTACAGCACTACAACACTACACAGACTCACTGGATATGGGCTGCCTAGATGGCGTTGCCAGGGTATGGGCCGACGATGAAACATATGACCAAATGCAAAAGACCATTAACTTGATACCTTCACGGTACACAAATGCCTACATTTGAAAACGTAGAAGGGGCGTTAATCCCAGAAGGTCAAATGGCGTGGTACAGTTCACCATGTGTTTCGTAAAAACAACGATTAAGAGACACAATGTTTTCATGTACAAAATGCATCAGTAAATGCCTTGGCCTAAGACGCGTGTTGTAACCCTTGATGCATGTGTTCCACCTGTTTGATTTCCTTGAGAAGCTGCGGTAAATAGGTCTTTCCCTTCTGCTCACGTCTCCACTCTCTGTTTGCGTTTTTTCTTTCCCTTAGCTAAAGAGAAAGAATACCGCAGTGTTTACCAAATACCAAAGTTCTTTTATCTCTTTCTTCTTCTGCGTTAATTGGTGACTCTTTTCAGTCTTAACTTTCATCCAACTCGCCTGATATTTGTTTCATTTGGAATAGATTACAACAACTCCAGTGTACATCGACAAAGATCCAATTTATAGTTAACTGAAAATCAAATTGGTGAGAATTTTAAGCATCGATCAGGAAGCATGATAAAAAAAGGTAGTACCAGGGCTTCCGAAGAGGTAAGTGTGAATGTGATAGGGGTTTTTTCATCATGGATTCAGCTGTGTTGATAAGAAATGTTGATAATCATCAGTATCTAATATGGGTCGAATTATGAAAATGGGTCGGGTTCAGTTTTACCCAACCTGTACCCGTCGTCTTCTAACCCGCGATAAATCCGAATAGACTGTTATTCTCTGTTTTTTTTCCGTTTGATTGATTACATATGTTTTCTTTCAGAGATCAAATAACTTGTAATTATACTGCACAATTGATACAATTATTCAATGGGGGCATGAATGGGGTAGTATTAAGTTCATTATTGCTTATTAATCGATTGTAATTACCTAGATTTAATGAATTTTATAACAAAATTGCAGATTTTCATCACTTTGCATTTTCGAATTCGATCCAATTATCAGCTGTTGTTGCTCGATTTACTCATTTCATAAGAGTGGGTTTGTCTTAATCTTTGTTTTGTAGAAGAAATTGAAAAAAATTTGATCAAAATCGATCAAAAATTGATGAAATTTGATCAAATTTTGATCAAATTGGTGATTTCGTTCCTGACATTTCGTTGAGGACAAAATACATTGGAGTCACCCTATAGAAGATTAAGACAAACCCACTTATGTTATGATTCATTGGTCTTAAACTAATCCTACTTATGTTATTTGCAGCAAAAACGAGTGCAAATGTTGGTAACGAGCATGTGCGCCCACATCTCCAGTGGCAAATCTTTGAGTGTAAGTAAACAGGAAGTTCTCAAGAACCAAATCCAAGGAATTCATGACCTTGGACCCCAAGGAGATGCGCTTTTTGAATGCTTCGAGAGAGGTACCAAGAGGCCGCGTGAATCCTCATCTTCTCGGCAGCCTCCTCCAGTATCGGATGAAGAAGAATATATTGATGAAGAGGAGGTTATTGAACAACGTCGAGCTCGAGGTGGTGGTCCTCACATTGGTGAACCAAGAGGTAGTCGTGGTGATGGCCCTCGCACTCGTGGGGGTAGAGCTGGAGCAAAAGGTGTTGCTGAAAAAGGCAAAAAACATGCTCATAAGTGAAAAACTTATGCCATTATGAGTGAAAAACTTATGTTATGAATCTGGAATTAATTTTAGTTTGTTTGGATATTAGGTATGCTTTTGTTTATGGATGAATGTGTGGTTTTGTTATATTGGGAAACTTGGGTGTTTAATTATGTTATGACTTGGGTTTGATAGGTGTAAGGCATCTATGTATGTTAAAAATTAGTACTCCCTCCGTCTCAGTTTAATTGACCGCTTTGACTAAGTCAAAAAAATAAGGAGATTATTTGAATGTCCGAGTATACCCATATTAAATATAGAGAGAATAAATGAATTTCTATTTTTAGGTAGGAAATAATAAAGAGAAAATATATGACTTTATTTTTGATAACTATAAAAGGAAAAAGAATATAAATATTGTAATAAGAATATATATTTATGAATTTGTTTCCACTTTATCTAAATATTTTTTAAGGGTATATCTGCGAGTTTGTTGGAAAAATACGGATATAATTAGAAGCTGGTTACATTTTTAAGACAAATGAAAATAGTAATGAGGACAGTTAAACTGTGACAGAGGGAGTATTGTTTTATAGTTACAGGAGTAGTTACGGCTACTGAAATTACCCTGGCACCAGCCGTAAGTAGAGTTACGACTACACTTTCCCAGACGTAAGTCAACTTACGGCTACTAATCCAAATACAAATTCAGCCGTAAAAATACCTACGGCTACTAATTTGTACTTACGGCCACTAACCTTGCGACACAAAAATTTTGATATAAAGGAACTTACGGCTGCTAATCAAAGTATCGGTATTAGCCGTAAGTAAGTTACGGCCACTAAGATGGACTTACGTCTTGCATCTGAAGCTTTAATGGCAGGCTAACTTACGGCTAGCTGTTCTTCAGATGTCAGCCGTAAGTAATTCTGGTTCACGAATTTTGATTTTCATGGAGTGAATGTGACCTAGTTTTTCAATTAAGTTAGCCTCAATGGAAGGAGATACTTCTAGCTCCATTTCGACGCTTGATTCACTCATTTTGGTTGAGTGAATCAAGTTTGGGTTTTTTAGAAAAAAAGTTAGGTTTTTTTTTCTCTCTTCTTCTTCTTCTTCACTTGATTTCACTGATTTTCAGTTTTTGATTAAGTTTTTTTTTTAAGTTTGTTAATCATACTTTTGGTTAATCACTGATTATCAAAACATCAAAGGGTAGTTTTGGTATTTAAAAAAAATTACATAGGGGGAGAGCAAAATTACTTCGGGGAACCTGTAATCTGAGGGCTTCAAATTTTCTTGAAGCCCCTGAATCAGCTATCTTGTTTTAACCTAATTACAGATCTTCACGATTCTATGGTACATTCATGTCTACCCAGTCGCCTTGGGCATAGTATCTTCGGTGATAACTTGATGTCCTGTCAAACTCACGACTCCAGAGTCCATATTCCAGTTCGGACTCATGGAGCATAGAGCCTCTCGAGAATAATGCAGCTAGTAGTCATTCTTGGCTCTTATAGATGTAAATGCAGCTACTAATCCACAAAAATTAATATTACTCAGACATACAATATATTTTGGTTATTATTGATATATAAGGCCGAACGGACAACTAGTCTAGGTATATCCCCAGTGGTTTTTTTTTTTTTTTTTGAATTTGAAATGTTATATTAAAGTTGGACCGAAGTCCACTACCTACGCGCCCAGGTAGCGCCCAGGTAGCTAGGCAAAGAAATAAAGAAAAATTCCCCTACACCGATGCAGACGAGTTTCGAACTCAGGTCGCTGGTGTCATCATCAGTAAGCTGTACTCAAAATGTAAAAATACAACTGCAGACAAACAATTTAAATTTTTTGTACCAAAAAAGCAATGTAGGCTCTTATCTGATCTTATCTTCATTTTCTGTTTCTTATAAGCAAATACGTATATACTATAATCAAGTAGAAAGAGCAGTCTTGACTCTTATGATGTAGGGTGCATGCTTATGGAATAAAAAAAACAGAATTCTCAAATGATCTCTACCTTAACACCTTACACGGTATTTGCCCGTGCCGTACACGGCACGGGACTGTTTAATACAGTACTATATTCCTATGAATTATAGTTTTCTTCTTCTCATGTCGCCTCATAACACCCCAAATTATTTTAGAATACTCGTTATCCTGTAAATTTTAGAATACTCGCTCGTTACCCTGTAAATTTGCCCTGGCAAACAGTTATATGTTATACTTAGGTTTGCCTTACATATCTCAATCTCGTTTGATTACATTTAGTTATTGGTTCCAATTTACCCTCATCGTGGAGCATCATACAATATTTCTGTAATTTTGATCCCCCTCATGTGGTTTCCGTATATTGTTTCAATCTTAAGTTGCAGATCTTCATAGATGGACTTTCTGTAATTTCTCCATAACATTTGTGGTTATTTCGGAGAGCATTCCGATAGTATTAATTCAAATAACGAAATTGCAATTTATATGTTATGCGTTGTATGACACTCTACTTTGTCGGTGTGTTTCATACGATATAAGAATGAGCAAAATTACTTGAATCTCTGATTTTCCTAGGTTTTCTAACGATTCCTCACCTGTTTTCATAAGTTTTTATTCGGGAGCCATGAATCCAGTTGTGCCGTTTGACCATGCAGAACCTTCTACATTGTAGAAAAAAACGTCTTAGATTATATCTTATTAATCCGATAGTTATATAAGACTCTGAGGAGCATACCTTCAGTCGCATTTTTTCTCCAAACAAAGCACATAGATACGCTAGTACTCATTTTGCCGCCGTCAATATAAAGTGACAATTAGTTTGTTCCATTAAATTTTTATTTGTTACCGTATATTTTCTTTTGTATAGTAGATGATTTTATTTTGACACTAATAACTGTCATTTACATGGGCGGTTATCCAAGATTGCAGAGGTATCATTTGACTGATCCAACTGTCATGGCTATTTTTAGTTCCTACATAAATTTGATATCGGCACGGAATATTTGGTACCATATCTATCAATCGTGCCAAAAATGATGAAACACATCCCGTGCATAATGACACAAAATTAATATTGTCCACTATTACTCACAAACATCCACCACAAAAACCACCCATTGCCACTGCTTCTTCCACCACCGTTAAGGGTTACCGCCTCCACCACCCCAATAACAACCACCACCAGCTTCCACTATTACTAACCAACACCACCACAATCGTCACCAATGTCTATTGATATAATTCTTATCAAAATTATCATATGTAAACAAATATTTATTATTAATTAATTATTTTATTTTTTTGAAAATTTAATGAGATTTTTATAATGATAATTAATGAATATAAAAAATTAATGAAACACTAATTAATATAGCACATAAACATAACATAGTTTTTAATGGGCAATCATGTAGTGGGCTAATGACCATTTATGGAGTTTAATGGGAGATGAAGGATCCAATTTTTGTTACCAATATCCATTGATATAATCCTATCAAAATTTATCATATAATTTAAAAAATATTTATTAGATTCATTAATGAGACATCTATAATGATTAATTAATAAATTTTTGATTATAAAAAAATTAATGACACACTAATTAATAAAACACATAAACATAACATGGTTTAAGGAAAAATTATGAAGTGGGTCAATAATCATTTAAGGTATTTAATGTGAAATGAAGGATCCAAAACAACCACAA
>JAJJMA010036780.1:0-12726 GCA_023529015.1 Papaver nudicaule
CCGAAAAACGCTTCCAGAAATATTTACAATGCAACGGCTAAATTGAATAAGTACAAAAGTCAAGGTAGGAGTGAGATGCAACAAATATTTTGGGAAGCTCGCGAAGAGCAATACACTTGTTAATCCAAGGAAGACGAGGACAAGAAAGTGACTAATCTTTTGGTTGCTCATTCAGAATTCATTAAATTGGCACGAAGCATTCACCAAGTTCTAATGTTAGATTGCACCTACAAGACCAACAAGTACAATCTACCTCTTTTGAACTTAGTTGGCCAAACATCTACAAAGCAACCTTTTAGCATCGACTTTTGTTATTTGACGGACGAGACCGAGAAAAGCTATACATGGGCATTGGAACAATTGAAGTTAATATACCATGAAGATCATTATACTAAAATCATCATTACCGACAAAGAGCAAGCCTTGATGAATGCAATCAAGACGGTATTTTCGGACTCTCTCAACCTTCTCTGCACTTTCCATATAGGGAATAGTGTACAAGTAAAGTTCAAGACTCTTATCCATCCAACAATGAAAGAAGAGATTATTAAAGCTAAGAAACTACCAGAAGCAAAAATGAAGGCAAAGTTGGAGGAGTTTAAAAAGTTGGCCGAGTATAATAAAGATGAATGTGCAAAATTCTCGGAACAATGGGATCACTTGGTTTGGGAACTCACAATCAAGGATTATGTAGAGAAGGAAAGTGAGATGTTGGCCTATTGGAATCGTATCCCCGAAGTTAGAAAGTATTTGAAGGAGGAATGGTTTGACCCTCACAAGCATTGATTTGTCGCGGCTTTCACCAATCAACACAAGCACTATAATAACCAAGCAACAAGTTCGGTGGAGTCCTCTCACTACCGGTTGAAGCAGAATCTTTATAACGGTGATGGTGGATTTGTTAAGTTCTTCTCGGCCATGAAAAAGTACTTCAAACGTGATATAGATAGGATTAAAGGAGCATTTGAAAAGAATCGAATGCAAATGCACGTCTTATACCTTGACGATCCTATGCTAGACGGAATCACCCACAATGTATCCCATTATGCAATCGACCTACTCATGAAGGAAGTTCTAGCATTCAGAGTTGGAAATTACCTCTATGAGTGTGTTTGTCCCAACATGACATCCTTGGGACTCCCATGTCGCCATAAAATTGCGACTTACTTGGACGGTGTCATCCTACTTAGCGAGATCGATCCATTTTGGAGGCAACTTTCATTCAAGAACAAGTCATTGATGACGATTTTGCGGGAGGGTTTGATGATACATATGAACATGAAGCAAGATTGGAATTTTGATAAAACATGAAGCAGGATTGGAATTTTGATAGAACATGAATTTGGGACAAAGAAAATCTTGGTGTGCTAGGTGACAATGGGCTCATTCCCATACTAGATGCAATATTTTTGAACCGGATAGAAAGAATAATGGGAGGGTTAGGCCTAACTCCAAATTGACAACGTTCCAAGGTCGGTGTGTGGCAAGAGAGAGAAATATCGAGTAAAAAAAAGAAACCTTCGGGCATTGACTTGTTGAATGAAAAATACAAAAGGGATCAAGAGAGTGAAGAGTTCAAGATGATGAATAACTTGGATGAGGTGGAGGGGTTAGACGACATGGACGTGACCCTTCAAGCATTTTTCAACAAACGTAAACTATCTCAAACGGAAAAAGCTTCAACAAGTCGTCAACCCAATGTGAAAGGCAAAGGCAGGGAGATTCCAACGCAAGAGAATGTGAAAGGCAAAGGAAAATGTTTGGCAACGTCCCCCGAAAACCCAAAGGTAAGGCTTCCAATCAAAGTTGTGAAGAAGAAAAGCACCCCGGTTGTAATTGTTGAAGAGCCAAGGGTAAGGGTTTTTAAGCATGGAAAGAGGTACGTCGCCAACCTTGTGGAAGGTACATAACCCCTCTAGATGAACTTGGTAACATTCATAGGCCTTACTACATGATTTATGATGATTGGATGGATTTTCTCCCCACTATAATTCATGAGTACATAATCTCGATGAAAGATGTAGAGGGCGATGGAAATTGTGGTTACCATGTTACATGGGTACAACTGGGACCCTTTCCCTTGGATGAAATGGTGGTGAACCAACCAACCTATGCTAGGATGATGTTGCATGCAACATTAAATAGAGCTCCGGAAGTTTACCGTGCAATGTTGCCGGGTGATGGGGAAGATGTGAAGGGATGATTATGGAAGTCTGATCCTAGCCACAGAGGGCACTCCTCTAGGAGAGAGAAAAAGATAAAGAGAGAGAGAGGGACAAAGAGAGAGAGAGAGAGAGAGAAGTAGAGAGAGGTAAAACCAAAAGAATGGATCCCTTTCCAAATACTTTTCTCTTGATATTTATAGAGATTTCTTCTTCATGTTATATTGACATGTGTCCCACAAATTCTTTATTATGAAGATGCCATTCCTTCCTTTTAAAGCTTATCTAGACTTCTGGTCTTATTGCCTTGACTTCTTATTTTCCCTTTTGACTTCTCCATGGGCTCTTTTTTACGGGCTTCTAGGACCTAGCCAAATTCTAGGTATCCACATTAGTCCCCTGACTGCTTGGGCAGGCATTCTTGCCTGGTCAGCAGTCACTCATGGATACCTTTGGGGCGCGTAGCGGTTACCTTTTAACTATCTTTGTTGCGGCATACGTGGTTTGATGTTCTTTGACACCACAGTTAAATTTTCCCACCACGTTTCGATAGTACGCTCGAGGCTCTTGCAAGAAGATGGGCAAGCTCGGCATTTGGCCCAAACTCGGAATAGGACAAGATGTAGCGACTGATGACTTATTTTATTTTCAAAATATGATCAAATGCGAGGGTTGGATACAAATATTCTTTTAGTCAGGGAGAATCTTGATTGGTCGTTTGATACATCCCCGCATTGTATTAGTAAAAAGTTGTGACAATTCATTATTATGACTAGTGACTAGTCCCAAAGTTTAACTATTTTGTATTTGTATTGGGCATGTGAGAAATTGCGCGTACATGGACTTTGACGCTTATGACAATGACACGTTAGTGAGGTAGCTGAAAGTTTTTTGAGCTCAACTCGCGGAGAGTTATGACATCTCACGCAACCGCTTGGTGCTATGCCCGCGGAAATTGAAGAGTCGCACAAGTGAGAAGTTGCATTTTTATGGTAATTTGTTATTATGACTGGGGATTAGTCCCCAAGTATCCATTTTGTGTTTATATGGCTTATAGACGCGCCAAAGAAGTAACTGGCGGATTTGGGCTCAACTTGTCATCAATGTTGATGTTTAGGCTGTTAGGGCATTGTCCAGTCAAACCCACTAGCGTTGGTATGTCAAGCTGGTTGTCAGTTTTAGGTGTCAAAACTCAATCTTGATTTAGCCTACTAGAGTTTAGATTTCAGAATTGGGATATAGACAAAGTAGTAGAGACCTTGAAGACGAAGACCGTGAAGACAAAGAAGACATCAATTATTCTTCATCGACAAAAGGTTAGTAGGAGTTATGACTATTATGGAAATTCTTCTATTCTACTTATTCTATCTTTCGAAATAGTCGGCTACTTTAATAGAGATACTAATAGCGATTGAGATCGTGTTCTTGTCTACATGACCATGTGTTATGTTGGTATTTGTTCCCACGAATACTAAGTTTACAAGAATGCATGAGATAGATTCGATACCATTTTTCCATTGCAATGGTTTGCTTGCAAATCACTTGTTGGATATGGGTGAATCTAAAGGAGTACTCTTGAGCAAGATTCCAGTGGATTATAGATGAGGGCGTCTAACACGTCTAAGTACTGGCCCAGCCCAGAACTTCCAGCGGATCCAGTTAAACCCTAATTCTGAACTAAGGCGGTTCACGAACCGGTTCGTGAACAGTGACTTGGGATTTTCTCCTGAGCCAATGCATCAATTTGTACACGTACATGTACGTGAACCACATATTCGATATATCTGGCCAGAATTCGAAAGGGCGGTTCGCAAACCGTCCAAGGTGAATATTCTCTGAGAATTTCACACGGGTTAAACTCTGACTCCTTTATCTCTTAGTTGGACTTGTTTATTACGAAATATCTTCTGTGGTCCATCTAACGAATCTCAATGAGTCAATAAGGTAAAGATTATCTCTGTTCTGTTGGATTTCTATCTTGAAGTGTTTTTGAGCTAACAAAACACTTGGCAGATAAATGTTTAATGAATTCCAATTGAGATAAATCTCTGTTTACTTGGTTTGCAAGTTAGGGTTTCCTAAACTTGTTGGACAAGTAACTAGTTGCTTTATTCCTAAGCAACTTATCTTATTGAGTGCTATAAATAGAGGGTTAAGGGACGAAAAACCGCAAGCATCAAGCATACGTGAGATTTCTCTGTGGAATTGATCGTAAACTCTTTTCACTTCGGTGAATGCTTGTTGTGGTATAGTCATTCTCTATTAGGTAGCAGTTCCTCTGTGGGAATTACCTAACGACTATAAAGACTTTTCTTGAGAGTTGAGAAGCACAGGTAGATTGAGACCGTAGTTGTTGACATCAGATTACCCGTAACCTCAGTAACCTAATTACGTTCTTGTCTATTCCATAGTCCTTCTTTTCTGCTATAAGGCTATTCAAGAACTGGTTAAGTTACGTAAAGGTTGAAAGGAAGCAACGCACGGCTGCACTCGGTGTTGTAAGACCTAGTTAGCTCTAGTTGTATAAGTTTCTTAAGTGATTCTTCGTTTACAACTGAGGTAGAGACAAGTTGGGCATAGTTTACTCGGTTTACTTGTCAGCCCCCGCTTGTAAGTAGATTTCCGTATGACTTGGAGAAATCCGAAGGAAGTCACTTTGTGTATGTCAAACTGGTAGAGGACAGTTCAAACATACAGTTGATAATTGAGGTTGCAAATTTGGAATTATTGACACAGGCCTTTAACAACGGTTAAAGAAAGTCCTAGGCCTGTAAAGGACGTCAGCTAGGGGAATCAAGTGTGTGACGATCTGTGGGGGATCTAGAGACGTAAGGAGTGCGACAGTAGCCAGTTCACTTGGAGGGTTGGAATTGGTCTCTGCTACATCCCAGACCGAAGTCTTATAATAGGCTATTGTTTGTAGACAGTTTGTACTATGCGGTGTTCTATCTGGACGAGGTCCCGAGGTTTTTCAACAGGTTGTAGTTTCCTCGTTAAAAAAATCTCTAGTGTCTTGTGTGCTTTACTTTCCGCATTATATTCTCTGATTATATAATTAAAGCAAACACAAGAAGTACGTTATTAATAACTTGATCGTTGTCCCCAATCCATCCATTGGATTTACCAAGACCTTGTCTTGTGTCGGACTGATCCCTTGAGATCCAAACTCAGGTTATGCATATTTGGATATTGATTTTTGAGATCGTCCAGATCTGACCATAAGACTCACGAGCCCAAACGAAAAGTTGGTAGTATTTCGGTACCCCTGCTTTTTCAATTGGTATCAGAGCCGGTGAACACATAAAAGACGTAACTGTCTGTGTTTATCGAGGTTCGTGAGTTATTGCGTACATAAAAAATTGGTTTATCTCTACCGCCAGTTTAATATACCAGAGAGTACAATGCTTAATTCAAAATGTGTTGGGTTCTGAGAAGCTTGTAAATATGCTCGAGGATCATCGCAATGAAATCATACGAATACATACACTCGATAAATTAGAACTCATGGAACTTCTTGATCCAGACAGATTTTGAGTTAATTTACTCTGCCGACTCCTCCAAGATCTTAACGTCAGCTTTGTAGAATACATCGAAAATATTCAGGAACAAAGAAGTAAGCTAGCTAATAATACACGATGTTTTAAATGCGCAAACCTTGGACACATGGACGAAGAATGCCAACTTTTTGTGTCAAGGAATTTAAAACTTCCAAAGCATGCTTCTAATCACATGAGTACCCCTTTGGTCAAACATAGGAAAAGAAAGGCAAAAGACTATGTTCCAAAGGAAACCCAAGGCAAGAATCTATCTCACAATGGCAACTGTCATCCTGAGATCTGTGAGTATCCATATGCTCACGTCTACTCTCCCTAAAATCCATGACAGGATTTTCTCATCATGTACCTACTTGTGTGGTGAGAAAAATGTGTAGGGACGTAGGTGTAGATTCTTGTAGATTTATTTAGTCTTTTGGGTTTATTGGTAAAGTACTTGTATGTCGAGCCATTGCTCCAACAAGATAAAGGAATTTTGATTTTTGTAGCTCTCAAAATCAAAATCATGGAGAATAAGTACCCTTGAGAAAATAACCTGTCAATATTATCTCAAAAAGGGAAATACCTTAGTTTCCTAAAATGGAAACACATACAATTTCAGTTGTGTATAAACTCTTAGGAGTCCCATGCAGAAAGGAATTTGTATTAAGGTGAAACTTGGATTTTTTAAGTAAATTAGAATTCTGATACAACTAGAATCTCGAGATTAGGGTCTGCAACCCCTATATATATCCGAGATACCGCACCACACAGAGATAGTTTACTTTCCCTCTGTACGGTTCGGGAACCGCTGCCCTAGGTTTTTGTGTCAGAAATTCTCCTGAATCGTGACAATCTCCCAGATCTGTTTAGGATTTACTTCAAGAACGTCTGTAAGGGTTGAATACATCTCTGGAATCAAGTTCTTGTGGAGTTAATTCATTATGGCGAGAATTAGAGGAAAACCAATGGCAAATCCCCTTACTCCACCAAGAGAGAGCTCCACATCAAAGAAAAACGACTATCACCGTGATTCAACTCTGGGAATTACTTTCTATAACAAAGAGTGATGTCGTCACTTCTTACCATCAAAGGTAAGCCTCTCATTGTAGAAAGAAAACTTGTTGATAGTTCAAGGTTCAAGATGTGGTAAAATATGTAAGAGCCTTTAATTTGGGCAACATATTTGATGGTCATGGAAAAGCTTATGAAGGAACGGTCAGAGAGTTCTATGCCAACATTCATGGAACCAATGATGAAAACTTAAGCTTTAAAACAATGGTCGGGAAAACAGAATAGATGTAAACTGTGATCTCATAGCATCTCTCACAGGTCTGTCCAATAAAGGTATTACACTACCTAGACATGTGAATGCTAGACCAACCAACAGAGATATTTCCATGAAACTGATAGGTCGAGAAGTTCCTTGGGATCGAAAGTTTCCAACAGAAGATCTATCTGTAGAGTTGAGAGCCTTTGGAAAGCTTGGTGTGTCTAACCTATGTCCTTCTATGATGGTCAACTCTGTGTGGAGTCACGACTTTGCAGAATTGGTTTACTATTTAAGGAGAGAACGAGAAATAAACTTGTGTGATATGATTATATATTATATGAGGGTAATGACCCGTAATGGCAAAAACCTTGGGTTTCCATGTCTCATTGGAAGGATTTGTGATCTTTACAATGTTAAACCCTCGGGTAAACTGCTTGGTGAGCCTCAGCCACTCATTGCCAGCTCCATTTGAAAAATGTTGACTAATGTTAACAAACGCAAGAATAGTGATTGCCAGGGTGATGAAGAATCTCGTCATTCTGCAGAAAAAACTCACAACAACAACAACAACAACAACAACAATGAAGTCGTGAGCCTACTTCACACCATTATCAAAAGACAGAAACGTCTTGAAGATAATGTTATTTGTCTACAGAAACAACTCAATCTACTTGCTTCAAAACATCCTGATCTTAAATATAGGATGGATCTGACCATGGAAGTTTGGAGCAGTTCTGAAAAGTTAGAAAACACCACTGGCAGTGAACAGAGTTAAGTCTTTGTTTGTTTTCGTTTCTTAGTAGATTATATTAGTTGACTCCTTGTGAGAACTTGTTCTTACTTTTGCCTAAGGAATATAAACTATATCTAGAAGTAGTTTGCCTTTTCATATTTTTTAGAGTTTTTCAGCATGTACTACTTTATTTCATTAATAAAAGTTCTTTTTAGATGATTATTAATGATGTTTGCACTATTTGATTTTTCTACCTCAATCTTATTGCAACACATAGCTCTTTCCATTACCTCGGTAGTGATGCAAAGTTATGTCATTACAAAAGTTAAGCTTTTTCTCATGATCAAGAAACTTTTATTGTATAATTTTTAGGGTTTTCACAAACTCGGAATCATATACTTGTTTTAGGTGTAAAACAATAAAGAGAATCTGAGGGGTAAAGTGTGAAGTGTGATGATGTAATAAAAGATTATGATGAATTCGAGAGGTCAAGATCGAACAAGACTCGCCTAAACCAAGAAATGGCCGTTCGAGTATTGCTTCAGTTACAAGAAGAGGATATAAGGGTTGGTTTAGGGAGGGAAGCAGAGAAAGATGAGATCAGAGAATTGCTATGATTTTCTGTGATGTTGATGATTGAATTGCTAAAGAAGTTTGGATATTCAGTTCTCACTAGATATTAAATGCTGAATGAGAAGAGTTAATCAATGATCGATGAGATTGATTGATTAAACCTGCACTGAATTAAACCGTTTGTTCTTGCTGGAGAACTTGTTGTTTTCAAACTGGTCGAGTGACCTATTTATAGCAATAGAATTCCAACTGATCTCGTAAGAAGTGGAAGAAGTGGAAGAGTGGGAGTGTGGAGTAAGTGGGGAAAGTCTTGCGCCTATTATTAGGGAAGAATGAACCGCCCACTTTCTCATCCCCTCTTTTCAGCAACGTTCACACGACTTAGCTTTCTTCCTCGTTAAGTGATTGAGCCGTTGCAATCACACGTGCCGTAGACCGCCAAACCAAAACCCTAAAGAATATCCCCCCATGTAACTTACTTGATTCTCGTAAGATTTGTTAAGATTTGTTAAGTCAAAGATGACTAAGTGCAAGTCGTACCAATTACTTGGTAAACTTAGGACTTTGCGATAAGATAGAGATTAAGCGATAAGCTTTGAATATCTCTTTAAGATTTGGTTTAAGGATTGAGCCGGGCAATCGCCATTTAAACCAATGAGATAAATCTAAGGGTTGAACTAGCAACCGCCATTAGATAAGATAAGGTAAGTCTAAGGATTGAGCTATGCAATCGCCAATTAGACTGAGAGGATTTCAGCAACTCTCTGTGGCAACAGTCAAATAAGCACGACTTTCAGTTTGCCATAAACATGAGAAATTGGCTTGTGGCATGTAATGCACCAACTCTCTGAGTAATGAAGACATATGAATGTCTAAAATAATATAGGTCATAGCCATGAGCCATGATTAAGAATTATAGCACTGATTTATAGAAGCGAGTCCATAATCAAGAAAAACAGACGAATGATGCTATCACAGCGTAGCCATCATCAAGAATGCATAAGCATTGCCAACATAAGACCTAAAGATAGGCCATAATGATCATAATAAGCCATGTTGCATGGTATGATAATCTTATTAAGAAATTAGGTATAAGGCGCAAAGGATGAGCCATAACATTTATGTTATTTTCAGATTTCTGTACAGTTTGCATGTTGTCCATTGGTAAAATCACCCAGGCCAGACCGTATTAGATAAAAATCTGAATTTTTAGTATGTTCTAGGAAATTCACAGAGGAAAATATTTCGTGAAGGAAGCGCCTCCTAATGCCTTACGGATTGGGCTGTAAAAATCACGCCATGAAGAAATACGTGAGCTGAACTGCCAGATTTCCGAACTTGATTAGGAAACTAGAGTATTATGGACTTAATAAAATCCATAATCCTCTAGGATTTGGATCAGTGGGACCCATAAGTAGAGGGGAGGCTAGAGAAGAATATATTCTAGTCCCAAGGGGGCAACTAGAGCCCGTGAGGGAAGAAAATACCATGGCTCTTCGTGAGCACAAGTCGGGGAAAACCATAAGGCCCCCAAGATTTAGCCGCGCCCTGACTTTGGGCCTCCAAGATTTGGCCAAGGCAAAGTCATGGGGCTCCAAGATTAGGCCAGGGCAATAGTATGGGTACCCATAATTAGGCCAAGGAGGTGGCGTGGAGCATTGGCGGGGCTATAGCTAAGCCATAGGCCAACGGCCAAAGCTAATGGCGGGCTAAGCTAGGTGGGACTAGGCTTAGGCCAAGAGGGTAATGGCCAAAGCTAGTGGCGGGCTAAGCTAGGCGGGAGCTAAGCTAGGCCACAAGGAGGATGGCCAAAACTAGTGGCGGGCTAAGCTAGGCGGGACTAGGCTTAGGCCAAGAAGATGATGGCCAAAGCTAATGGCGGGCTAAGCTAGGCCACAAGAAAGATGGCCAAAGCCAATGGCGGGCTAAGCTAGGCCACAAGAAAGATGGCCAAAGCTAATGGCGAGCTAAGCCAGGCCATAAGAGTGAAAGCCAAAGGGTTGGCGAGGTTAGGCTTAGGCCATAGGCCAAGGAGTGGCCGTGTACCTCCCCCTTGCTAGTGGCGTGAATGGCCTAAGATCTTGGCTCGAGCATGGGCCAGGTTAATGCGTATGCATAGGTATTTTATCGTATAGGCTAGGGATATGGACCATGCTACTAGGCTAGGGTCGTGAGACATCAAAATACAGCTAATGGTAATTTAAATATCTCATCCCTACTATAAAATAAATTCATACCTTTTCTTGAGCTATTCCAGGACGCCAGAAATTGATGCGAAATTACTCCTGTGACCTCCTCGCCAAAAACCACCATCAACATTAAGTCCCCTGCGCAGCATGGAACCGTGAGTGTTCCGGGGTGAGCATAGAGTTGATGGACCAGCCGCATCCGCATAGAAGCCTTATCCACAAACATGAAGCTCGATCTGGACCTTGTACTTTGGAGTACTCGCACAAGCTTAACTTGTGATAATATTGAAATCTTATTCATGACTCTTTTGTGCAGCCAACTCCGCCTAATCAGAAGTTCGTTGGCGTCGCAACACAAGAGACCAATACTGAAACTGTATCCTTCGGTGTCAACCGTCTTCCGGGTGGAGTATCATTTTCCCAGCTAGAAACAACTCCATGGCGACTCCTTTAAGTGATAATCAAGTCCCCAATCCGTTGGCAAAGGTAACGATAAGACTTCATTCTCTTTGCTACATTTTGACTTTTAGTAGAAAAGTAAAAATCCCGTCAGATTTTCCTGTTTCGAGTCGCGTCACGAGAATGGCCATAAAATCTTCATCCGATGTCGGATTTCGATGGTTGACCCCAATTTAGAAAAAGGACTTCAGTAGCTTTCACCAAGAAAAAGAAAATCTGAATTTCACGCATTTTTGCTCGTTATTTTATGTGTCACAAAGTGACGCCACGTCCAGTAATGTCGCAGTCTGTACGCTGTTTAGTGGAAAAATCATTCCGGCCAGTAGGTTGCTCCAAAAATTAAGCCCTTTTAGCACGTGATAGAAAACATCCATACGAACAACTCCAGTGAAGGAAGTTTCTTCATATCTCTTACTGATTTGTACAGATTTTGAGTTTTCGCCGTTCTTCGTAAGAATTCAGATGTCAGAAAATTATATCTTCAAGATAGCGTCGTGAATCCTTCGATATATCTTCTTTTAATTATCTTTCTTCTTTATTTTATGTAGGATGGACTTGCTACAGGAGTCGAGAAGTTCTCATTTGTTCCTTCAGAGCGAAGCCCAGTGCTTGAAGAATCGACCCCGAATACGCCGCCCAAATCCACTGATATGATTACTGAGCGGAATAAAAATGGAGGCTCCACAGACCCTAAGTCTTTTGTGACACAGGTTACTTCTTGTTGAATTCTTCAATCCAAAATAAGATATTTAGTACTTCATTCTTATCTCGTTTGCTCTTGCAGCCTTCTGGAGATAAAGAAGCAATGAATGACAGCTACTTTGCTGGTGAAAGATTGAGTGCGGGTCACAACCTGAATAAGGACTTTGACAACGTCGCTGACGAAAATCCTCCAAATACCGAGGTAAATTTGATTATCCTCTTTATGTTAAGCTTTTAATATATAGCTTGAAACATATTATTAAACTTCTGCTTGCTTTGAATCTTCTGTCAGCTCGTCAATAAAGAAACACAAGCCCACGAGAATATCAATGTTGCTGTCGTAAATGCTCCAATTAGGTGGATGCTTCGGGAGTTTCCTCATGCTGGTGTGATGTATAATCCTCTCCATGACACGATCTCCCTGGTCATAAACTAGTGGGAGGATTTAATATCCCAGAGAGACATGTCCCACTGTATGAAAATATATGGAATCGTTATGGTCACTTCGTCATTGCTGGAAGAAGTGTCTGCTTTCATACACTTATCGGCATTGTAACCGACCTTATGAGTGTGATTTCAAAGATGAAGGCTACCCCGCTGAGAGATATGACTGATGAGGCATTGAATGAGGTAGGAGAGTTGATGATACCCTAAAGACATTCGAACTCAATTTGCTTTGGCTTCAGGCGAGAATCCAATACGTTCGAACAAGGCGTGCTGCTGTTGGCAAATTCACCCATGATTTGGTGAAGCAGGAAGAGAGGAATCATGCTGCCATGACTGAGGAACTCCGTAAGTTAACTGAAGAGGTGAAGAAGAAGACTGCTCATATTGCTCTAATAAAGAAGGCAACTGATGACGGAGCGAGATCTTCATTAGATGGTTGTTTCTGAAGAGCTTCAGGAGCAAAACATTTTCTCAGTAGATTTTTATTTTGCTTTTATTTGGTTTTATGAATAAAGGGCTTGTAGGGATTGATTATTTCGAACTCATAGGTTTTGAATTTGAATTTTTGGATGAAATTGTTAAAAGGAAAGAGATTGCTTGCACTTTTCTTTTGAAGGAATTGGAAAGTGAATCTTCATATCTTCTTGAGCCACTT